>CAUYPO010034004.1:0-43454 GCA_963574435.1 Cheirogaleus major
CCTGAGATCGGCTTCCCCATGGCCCCTTGCAGCCTTTCCAAGCTACAGGGCGGCAGCAGTCGTGTTGGAAGGCAGTTGCTGGGTTCAGACCCTCCCCCACGCACGCCCGTTGCAGCGGATGCTGGGAGGTCTAAAAGTTTCCTTATCCAGATGCCCAAAAGGTTAAGGCCATCTAGGGTAGGGGAGGTGCCTGAAGGACGCTTCCTGCATGGCCCTCTGTTAGCTACAGAGTGGCGCGGCGGCACTGGGGAAGCTGCTGCTGAGATCGGGTCCTTCCCCACTTGCCACTGCTTCCACGGGGCACTGGGAGGTCTGAGAGAAGCTTTCTCCAGAAGTCTGAGTAGAGCAACCAGTTTAGGTCAGAGGGGGTGCCAGCAAGCAGCTTCCCTACGGCGCCCTGCAGCCCCTCCAAGCTACAGCGCCCTGCAGCCTTTCCAAGCCTGGGGGTAGCAGCAGTGGTGTTGAAAGGCGGTTGCTGGGCTCAGGCTCTCCCCAACCTGTGCCCGCTGCAACGGACACTAGGAGGTCAAAAAGTTTCCTTGCCCTGAAGTCTGAAAGGCCAAGACCTTCTAGGGTAGAAGGGGAGCCTGAGAGAGGCTTCCTGCACGGTCCTCGGCTAGCTATGTAGAAGCGCGGCGGCGCTGAGGTATTCGCTGCCGAGTTCGGGACCTCCCCCACACGCCACTGCCTTGGCGGGGTGTTGGGAGGTCTGAAAGAAACTTTCTCCGAAAGCCCAAGTGGACCAACCGGTTTAGGTCTGAGGAGATGCCTGCAACTAGTTTCCCCGCTGTTCCTTACAGCCTTTCCAAGCTACAGGGCGGCAGCAGTGATGTTGAAAGGCGGTTGCTGGGCTCAGGCTCTCCCCCAACCACGCCCACTGCGGCGGACACTGAGCAGTTAAAAAGTTTCCTTGTCCTGAAGCCCGAAAGGCCAAGGCCTTCTAGGGTAGAAGAGGAGCCTGAGAGAGGCTTCCTGCGCGGCCCTCCGCTAACTGTGTAGAAGCGCGGCGGCCTGTATATGGAATTCTTGGTTAACAGTTTATTTCTTTTTACACTTAAATATATCCACCCACTGACTTCCAGTATCTGCAGTTTCTGAATAAAAATTGGCTTTTTAAAAAAAACATTAATCAAAAGAAAGCTAGAGAAAAATCAGTTTTTAATCTTATTGAGCATGCCTTGTACTTGACAAGTCATTTCACTGTTGCAGCTTTCAATATTTTCTTATTGTCTTTGGCTATCAACATTTTGTTGATAGTATGTTTCAGTGTGAGCCTCTTCAAGTTTATCCTACGTGGAGATATACTTGAGCATCTTGGAAGTTTAAATTTATGTGTTTAACCAAATTTGGGGAGTTTTCAGCCATTATTTCCTCAAATATTCTTTCTCCTTTATCTCTCTCTTTTCCTGCTTGGACTTCTATATTGTATATATTGGTCAAATTGGTGGTGTCCTACAGGTTCCTTAGATTTTGTCTACTTTCCTTTCTTCAGACATGATCATTTCAATTGTCCTGCCTTCAACTTTGCTTATTCTTTCGTCTACTTGCTCAAATCCTCTAGTGAATTTTTTTCATTTCAGTTACTTTAGTTTACTTTTCAGCTTCAGTACTTCTGTTTGGTTCTTTTTAAATAATTTTTTGTTATTGATATTCTCATTTTGTTAATACATTTATTTCCTGGTTTATTTTTGTTCTTTGTCCATGTTTTTCTTTGAACATATGTAAGATAGTTCTTTTAGTCTTTGTCTAGTAAGTCTAATGTCTGGGTTTTCTTAAGTACAATTTCTGTTTTTGTTCCTTTGGGCCACACTTTCCTATTTCTTTTCATGTTTTGTGATTTTTTTTTGTTGTTGTTGAAAACTGGGCATTTTTTATTGTAATATAGTAACTCTGGAAGTCAGATTCTCCTCTTTCCCCATGTTTACCTGGTTTTTTTTTCCTTTTAAATTTTGTATTGTTGAAGGCTATAGTAGTCCATCTGCTTAGGTGTTTTTCCAAACTATTTTTGCAAAGAGACACTATCCCTTGTCATGTGTGGTCATTGAAATCTGTGTTAATTTAGCTTGTGTTCAGCTAATGTTTTGACAGAGATTTCCTTGAATGCCAGAAGTTTTAAAAAATGAACAATAACAACAACAATAAAGTCACACATCTCCCTTTCTTTGTAGATTGGCTCTGTGCTGGGGCACTTAGCCAGACTTTCACTTAGCTTAGGCTAACATGTAAGCTCAACATGTAAGCCTTCGGTCTGCACTAGTATATTCTGAGAATGTGTCTTGTCCTGGGCATACATGTGACCTTCAAAATTCCTCCATATACATGGATGCTTTCAAATGTTCTTATTTCTCAAAGAATTTCCCCCAGCTTTTGCTCCCAGATTCAGGCAACCTGTTGTATGTCTTTTTGCTCTATGCATCTTTGGTTTGTTAGTTGCCTTGCAGCATTTTGAAACAATGCCCACTGCATTTTCAGTCTACATTCTGAATTGAGTGACATATAGATGAGTACCTTGTATCAGTCCTTCAGGTATCCCCCATACAGGTCAGAACAGACATACACAATAATTTATGAATAAGTTTTGCTTGCTCATTTTGGAACCAAGGATGAGAGTCTCAAACTGGGAACACAGGCTGATGCTACTTTAAGACTTCTACCACTTTAGGACTGCCACTGATCTTGGGTGATGTATGTGACAAGGGCAAGTAAAAATGCCACAAAACTTTCCTATCATTTTCAAGTGGACTTTTTCTTGATTCAGCATTTGCTTGGTTGATGTAAACCTTTGACTGTTTTCTGGAGTTCTGACAACATTGAGTCTGATAGTTTCTGCTTGTTTTTATGGCAAAATAAGAGCTTGAAGCTGCCTATTCCTCCATTTCACTGGCTTCCTCTGTCATTTTTTAATATATTGATTCCAAGGTTTCTCTGGGTGTCAACATGCACCAGAAAATGAAAATATAAAGAATATTAAGTAGAACATATGAAGTGTTTGGGGGCCGGGACTGTGAGTGGCATATATATCATTTTTATACATAGTCCATTGGCTAGAAATCAGGCATGTGGCCCCACTTAACTGCATTGGCTTTATGAAATGTTGGCTGGTAGTGGTGTTCCCAGGAGAAATTGAGAATAGTTTTGGTGAACCCTCAGCCAACTTCTGCTACAACTAGCAAATAGCTAATATCCCTTGGCAACTAGAGTTGTGTCTCTGAGAAAGAGCTATGACTGGTACCAGGCAGGTGCCTTGTTCCTATTGAGGTTAGGTTGTCAGAGCTGAAGAATTTGTGGAGACTATTTCAATCTCCTCAGGTGTTAGGACCTGTGAGGCCCAGAAAGTAGGGGGATGATACTGACCAGAGTCACACTGAGTCAATACCAGAGCTGAGACAAGAGCCAGCTGAATCACTTACTTTTCCTCTATACCATTAGCAATCAACATTTTTGACCATGGCTTAGAATAAATAATAGATTTTTCATCACAACCCAATACATACTTACATATATTTTACCTATAAAAGTTTTATAAAACAATATTGACATGGGTAGTGTTTATAAGTATTAGTCAAATGTTTCCAGCTCCCCACCTCTGGAACACTGTAGAATTGTACTTTCATGTACCCTTTGTAGTTACTAATGATCAGATGATATGTGTGGACAAGGACATGTGAGCAAAATGACATGGGTCCTTTCTAGGGGAAATCTTTAAGAGCCAGTACACAGTTTACAATATTCTCTTTCCCCTAAAGCTCCAATCATGGCAGCACAAAGATGAGGCCTCTGTCAGCCTGGGTACCCTATTGAAGATAATATAGAGCACAACCTTCAGAAAACCCCTGGTAGGCAAATAGTATGAGTGATAAAATAAACTTTTATTTTTTTTTAAGACACTGAGATTTGAGGTTTGCTTTTTGTCATAGTATAACCTGGCCTATTCTGACTGATATAAATACTTAGCTTTACTACATGCTATGCACTTTAATATTTGGTATCATTGTTCTATTTCAATTTTCAATGCTGGCTGCAACTAAGTAAATTGATTTTATGACCTGATAATGGGGTTGCAACTTGTAGTTTGAAAAATATTATTCTATACCATGTCTACTTGTCCCATAGCTGATCCTCTCTCCAAGCTCCTACAGAGCAATGTTAATGATTCCCATCTCTCCACAGGATTGTGGTTATGGAGAGGGTGGTGATGCATACTGCACAACCTGCCCCCCTCGCAGGTACAAAAGCAGCTGGGGCCACCACAGATGTCAGACTTGCATCACCTGTGCTGTCATCAATCGTGTCCAGAAGGCCAACTGCACAGCTACCTCTAATGCTATCTGTGGGGACTGTCTGCCCAGGTGAGCCTGTTGTATCAGCCAAGCTCTTCTAGGCCTTTTCTAGCCTTTGGAAGTCTCTGACATCCTCACGTCTCAGAACCTACTTGAAGTATTCTAGCTGTCCATATCGTTTTTAAGTACTCAAAAGGGAGAAACAATATCTTCCCAAGAACTCTCTATAAAGTGCCTAGCACATTGTCAGCCACAGATGAGTATTTAACAGCTTTTTCATCATGCTGGCACTCTTAGTCCAGGCCCAAAATTCAAGGTAAATCTTACTGTAGACCTAAAATAAATTATGAAGCAGTTGGTAGCAAAGCAGTGCTCTCTTCTTTTGTGAGAAGACAGTTTTTCCATGGACCAGGGTGGGGGTGGTGTAGAGATGATTCAAGTACATTACATTTATTGTGTACTTTATGTCTATTATTATTACATTGTAATATATAATGAAATAATACAACTCACCATAGGTTGGGGACCCCTGCTATAGGGTATGGTGAATAGAGGAAGCAGAGTACCTGGGACTCCGAATCAGTATCAGACACAGAGGCAGCGAGCTCACAAGGAGGGGTAGGCACTGACTTCAGTAGGGCAAGACTCTTAGAAGCTGCCTATGATCCCAGGAAGAACTGGTCCAAGTGTGTCACTTGTTTGATCACTCTGTCATTTCTAATTGCTCTGACCACAGGTTCTACCGAAAGACACGCATTGGAGGCCTACAGGACCAAGAGTGCATACCATGCACAAAGCAGACCCCCACATCTGAAGTTCAGTGTGTGTATCCAGTTCTCTCCTCTTTCTTCCTTAACCCAACAGGTGGCAGCAAGATAGGGTAGTAAAGATTTTCCCTATCCTCTCCTATCCCTTCCTGTAGAGTGGCAAGGGAATTAGTTAGATTAAAATCCTGGTTTCACAATATATTATCTATGTAACCCTCTGTAAATCATTCAAGCTAATTGAATCTCATTTGCCTCATCTGAAAAAAATGTGACTTGTGATAATTATTTTTCTTTTCTTCATACCTTATGGGATGGCTGTCTAGATATAATGAAATAATGGATATTAGCAATTATTTTATAAATTATAACATGGGTACACTTATGAAGTATTATTAATTACTATATGAAATTTACAGGAGTCCCTAGGGCTTAAACCTTGTAAAAGGCTGAATGAATAACTAGAGTTTAATCTATGCCTATATCATTATCCATTTACTGGTTTGCCTGTTGTTTTTGTCTATATACCATCTATCTAGCTACTCACTTATTTTTTAAATTATTAATATTTTTTTATAATCATGAAAATATTTTAAGCATATATAAATGTTTTAAAATGCAGAAAAATATAAAATAAAATTCATAGTTACCCAATATCCAGAGTTAATAAATCTTAATATTTTACATATTTGCTTCAGATTTTTTAAAATAGAACAAAAATTCCACAAGTATAATTGAATTCCCTTTTAGATCCTCTCTGAGTGCCATTTTCTCCCTACCTCCCCAGATACAACCACTATCCTGAAATTGTATGTATTCTGTTGGTAGGCTATGCCACAGTAACAAATAAACGCCCAAATCTCAGTGCTTAATACACTACAAGTTTATTTTTCACTATGTGAAGGTATTCTTTCATCATGTGACTATGCCTTCTAGACTATGTGGCTTCCAAGTCGATATGACAGGGGAAAAGATGGAGAAGACATACTGGATCTTAACTGATTCAGTCTGGAAGTGACACACATTATTTCCACTCACAGTCCCTTGGCCAGAAGTACTCTGATGGCCTTATTGCAAAGGTGTAAGGGAATGCAGGGGAGTATGTGGATAATTGATGAGCACTATACCCCTGCCATATACTCTTTACTAATGTTTTAATACTTGTATTTTTGTGATATATGTACATATTCATAAACAACATATGCCATTATTATATATTTTATACAAATGATATCAAGCTATATATTCTCTTTCTCCAATTTGCTTTTTTCTTCTCTGGATTATTTATATTGATCCATAAAGACTTTTTCTTTAAGTGCTATATTACTTGGATCTTAGGATTATATCATGACTTACTTATCCTGTGCTCTATTGATGAACATTTTAGCTTGTTTCTATTTTTCTAGGTCATATAACTAGATGTGGCATGGAAAGACCATAGGATATGTGCATCTTCAATTAATTGTTCTAATTTATGCCATACCAGCAGTATATGCAAGTCTCTCTGCTTTTTTCTTTATAATTTTGCCTGCTCTACAAAGAAGTAAAACTAGCATAGCAGGCCTAATTGGGGACGGCCCTAGGGAGAGGGGTGATAGCCTGAGGGAGTCAGGCCCAGCATTAAGCTGACTGTTATCTACCCACACTGACTGACATGCCCTACTTTTTGTCTCACAGGTGCCTTCCAGTTGAGCTTAGTGAAGGCAGATGTACCCACAGTGCCCCCTCAGGAGGCCACACTTGTTGCACTGGTGAGCAGTCTGCTAGTGGTGTTTACCCTGGCCTTCCTGGGGCTCCTCTTCCTCTACTGCAAGCAGTTCTTCAGCAGACATTGCCAGCGTGGTAAGGGTGGCTGCTTCACATTTCACATGAATCAAGAACAAGCTGTTATTGGAAGAAGAGAGGGTTTTCTGGGGTTGAGAGTTGATGGGCCTTTCCTACCATGCTGGAAAACCTCAAGGATAGTCTTCTGTTGGCCAGGAGAACTATCAGGGATAGCAATAGAAAGCGTGGGACTTCAGAGATGACTAAGGAAGACACTGAGAGTTTAGGGGACCTTGTTAATTTGGTTTTAGGGGCTTATGCAGGAGCACAGCATAGTGGGAAATCCCTTTGGAAAGGAATCTTGAGACCTAGGTTCTAAATCTACCTCTAAATCACTGTGTAACCTTAGACAAGTCACCTAGCCTCTTTGGGCCTCTTTCTTCCCAATCTTTAAAAGGACAGGTAGGATTGGATTAGCTGGTTTTTAAGTTCTTTTCCAATTCTTCATATCTATACTAGTAGGTATAGATTATGGAGCATGTCAGGAATGGAGGAAGGCCTGGCTATATCTGAGACATGACTATAATAAAAGTGAATGAGATCTAGGGAAACTTCTGTCAGTATAATAATTTCCCAAATGTAGGTAACTGAAAGCCAAATGTCCAGAGGAGTTGGCAACCTAGACTTTTTTCCACAGGCAGTATTGATGCCTAAAGAGATCTGATACAGCCCATGCCAGTCCATTCCTCTTATATGGATGTGCCTTGGTCAGTTTGTCTCTGGGGTCTGCCACATGATCTTGAAAAAGCCTAACAGGTATATTTGGCTGTTACCTGGCTTAAGTGAAGATAAATCAAGCATTTTCTGGGCAGCAGGGTACAAAGGGAACACTGTTGTCCCTTTATGACCCTTCTAAAACTCTACTTCTCTCTCCTACCTTTTGGTGGCTCCTGGGACACTGGGACATTGTAGCTCACAGTGGACCATCCTGTCTCTGACTTTGGAGGTCAGTGTCTCAGATAAGAACTGTTGCCCAGTCCCTGAGCATGGGCATGAAACATGAGTAATGAGTCATTTGGGCCTCAGTGCCCAGCAAGATGAAGATGAAGGAACATTGGAGAGCTGCCTGTCTCTCTCCTCCTCCCTCAGGAGAAGAGAGATGGGTAACCCTTCCGTGTTCCTCATCTATCCTCAAGATAATAATAAGGTACCCTTTTCAGAATATGAGGGCATGCAGCTTCCTCATGGCCTTCATAGGGGGAAAGAAGGCTAGATATTTCCTCATTTGGGGAAGGTGTTTATCAATAGTCACTGACTTATACACATACTGGAGCTGTGTAGGTGAGATTAATGTGTGAATTAGCTCCAATGTGAGGTACAAGAGAGAGGAGTAGGGACTGTGGAAAACTAGAGAGCACACCTCCTAACTAAAGGGGAATTCACCACTTAGCTCCAGCTCTTTGTTACCGTGTGGGAATATTCGGTGTTGCAAAATCCAAATTTCCAAGAGAATCCAGAAATCTGGATTTTTGTGTGAAATCTTGTTAAACATTAGAAATTAATTTGAATAAAGAACAAAATCACAACCACACTGGGGAGGCCAAATAACACACATCATATAGGCTCTCAGTTTGTAATCTGATGTTGAACCAGACTTAGGCATGAAGGGTGTATTACTGTTCTATCATTACCATAACATATTACCGCACATTTAATAGCTTATTATCTCACAATTTCCGCAGCTCAAAAGTTCAGCAGGCTCTGTTGGGTCTCTGCTTAGAGTCTCACAAAGCCAAGACCAAGATGTTGGCAGGGTTGTATTCTTTTTCTGGAGGCTCCCTCCTTTCTGGAGGGGAGAATCTGTTTCCTTGATCATTCCAGCAGATGGCAGAATTCAGTTGCATGCAGTTATAGGACTTAGGTCACATTTCCTTGCTGTCTGTGAGCTGAAGGCCATTCCCACCTTCTAGATGCTGCTCACATTCTTTAGCTCATGGCCCTCTTCTATTTTCATGACTAGCAATGGAGTGTTGAATTTTTCTCATGCTACATCTCTCTGATACTCTGTCTCTTCTGCCTTCCTTTTCTGCTTTTAAGGACACATGAGTACATTTGACCCATCTGGATAATCCAGGATAATCTCCCTATTTTAAGATCCATCACCTTAATTCCTTCTGAAAAGTCCCTTTTGTCATATAACATAATATGTACAGACATAACACCAGCAAATGAACATTGTGGAGGGGGAGGGTCAAAATTCTGTTTTCCACAAAGAGTTTCTCTTTCTCTGAATGTAAGTATATTTCTTGACTGTGTCACCTCAGCCTGGTGCTAGGTGCTCTGGTCCTCAGTGAAGGGAAGGGGAGGACCACCTCCCAGGTCCCTCCCTTATCTTGTGCTCAGGACCAGGTGCCCTGCTGAGAAGTGCCCCTGCCTTTGAGTGACCCAGTGACTTTCTGCTTTGAGTTGCAGGAGGTTCGCTGCAATTTGAGGCTGATGAAGCAGCAGAGGAAGAATCGCTCTTCCCCATGCCACCTGGCCAGGAGACCAACCCTGAGTCCACAGTGAGTGAGAGCACCTTTGAGACCCAGCCACTTAACCCCATCCTGGAGGACGACTGCAGCTCAACTCGTGGCTTCCCCACACAGGAGTCCTTTACCATGGCCTCCTGCGCCTCAGAGAGCCACTCCCACTGGGTCCACAACCCCATTGAATGCACAGAGCTGGACCTACAAAAGTTTTCCAGCTCTGCCTCCTATATTGGAGCTGAGACGTTGGGGGAAAACACAGCTGAAAGCTCTGGAGACAAGCCGGAGCTCAATGTGCCCTTTGAAGTTCCCCGCCCTTAACACTACTGAGGTGAGCTAGAAAGGTGGGGCAGAAAAACCCAAAATTAGAGACTACCCTCAAAGAATTCCCCTCTGGAGTGCTACTGCTCAGTAGGGCTAGAGATGAAGGAACAGTAGCAAGCTAGGAATATGGTGGGTGAAGGGACAACAGTGCTGGTGTTAGTTTTTTAAGCCAGTCAGAAATCATACTTCTGGGCCTACGATTGTCAGGGAACTGACTAGGTTGTCATGATATCAGTCTGTACACTCTGGCCTGTTGCAAGCTCTCTCAGAACCCCTTCATGTGTACAAACAGTGTAGCACAGCAGAAAAAACATGCAAGCCTGATCATCTGACAGCCTTATATTTCAAATTCACCTTCATTCCTTAATAGCATATATAAATCCCTTCACCTCTTTGAGCCTCAAATCATTCATATGTAAAAAGTAGAAAGTACTATACATCTCATAAGTTCTTATGAGAGTTGAATGAGAAATGCATGCACAAGTACCTTTTACAGTGTCTCATGCATTAGAGATGTTTAAACCATGTTAGTTTTTCATTCCCTTTCCTGCCCCAGTCATAATTTACATATCCCTTCTACATCCACTACATTCATCTGATCTTCATAACACCCTTTGTGGTTAGCAGATCAGGGTATATTAGCCTCATTTTACAAAGGTAGGAAATGAGATGCAGAGAGGGAAAGCAATTTGCTCAAAGTCACAAAGCAAATCAGTGACAGAACTGGGCTAGAAGCCATGTTTAGGGGCTCCATTTTAGAGTGCATCCAACTCCACCTCTGCAACTATCGCATAGTCAATGTTATTTTCTCAAAGATTTAAGTAGTGTGAGGAAGTATGAGGCAGGAGTGTGAGTAGATTCCTATTTTTCAAATAGCCAACTACCTTTCACTGCCCATTTGCATATTTCTTCAGCCAATATATTTCCAAGTTCCCCAATGACTTTCCCCCTTCCTACATCCTACCTAGGAAAATGTGAACAATGTACATTAGAAAGCCAAGACTGGTATCAAATCAGTGTGCCTAGATATCTTCAAGGTTATCTAGTCCATTCCCTACCCAAGGCCTTCAGTCGATGCTTGGGTTCCTTTTATAATATCCTCACTAAGTGTTTGTGTAGTCCTTGCTCACATACTTGCAGTGGCAGAGAGCTCACTATTGCCCAATATATATTATAACTATGACTGGTGGATTTGAGCTCAATATAAAGGAAAAACTTTCTGTCTTTCTGGGTGTCCTGGCTCTGTTCCTTGAGCCACACAGATCTCATCTGCTTCCTATGCCTTGTGATATCCCTGCAGATGTTTAAAGAAAGTATCTCCCTTCTGAAAAACACCACTTTAGGTTCCTTTAAAATATGTGCAGCTTAGAACTCAACCAAGTTTCATAAGGAATGGTTTTGCCAATGTAGAATAGGGTAGAATTGTCATCTCCCTAGTTAGGTGTTGGATTTGTGCTGTTGCATCCTAAACTATTGGCCTAACACATGATTGTGGGGTGTAGGGACAGGTGGGAGCTAGTGAGATTTCTCCACAGGTTTCTAACTTGCTCTGCTCCCTCCTTAGGTCTCTTGTGCTCCTGGCAGCCTTGCCCAGTTGTTCTCTCTGGAGTCTCTTGCCTTGTTTCTATACCACAACAGCAGCAAGAGTATGGGATGTGGTATCCACAACAGCCAGTATTCTACAGATGGGGTATATTCTATCTCATACCATCAGAGGATTGATTCGCCAGCATTTTCCCAGGACTGACTTGCAGCATATCTCGCTTCCCTATTCTAGTTTGGAGAGCCAGATTCCCTTGCCATGGGAGTACAAGACATGTTCCTAGCTCAACTTGATTATAGAGAATAGGGGAGGAAATGACAATGAATGGGGTAGAGTTTTCCTGCCTGCATTTTTGGTCAGGTGAGCCTCTCAGGAACTCTACTGATACATATAACTAGCACTTTAAGGAAAAAAATCAAATCCTTCTCCCCTTTTAGCTTCTTCACACTGCCTCTCTCCCAACACACACAGAGATACACACACACACACACATTTTGGAAGAAGCCTGGTGCTATGATTCCCCAACTCATGTCTTAGGTTTCTGTGACTGTGACAACTCTGGAGCCAGCAAATTTGCCAGGATCTTCATCCCCACAAATAGGTCTCCACCCTTCTTTTGTGGGGATTCAAATTAATGTCTTTTTGATCTTTAAAATAGTCCTTCCTAAGGTTCCTTTCATTTTTATTTACCTTGTACTCTCGCCTCTTTTTTGTTTTCCTTCCTGTTTCCTGGTCTTCTAAAGCTCAAAAGTCAGTGTCTATATTCCCAGGACCAAATTAAAGCTCAGATCTTTGGTCTTTGGTATGACAGTGAAGTTCCTGAGTTCTGGGAGGCAGAATGGCACTGAGGACCTAAAGTTGTCACTGAGGCCTGGCCCTAGGGCAGCTCAGGGACCATTTGCTGCTTTCTTAGTTTAGAGAAAACCAATTAATCTCTCGAGCCCCCACTGCCAGTTTCACATACTTCTCAGCATGAAATGGAACTGCTTTCTCCATGGCTTTCTGGTGGAACAGGGCAAATGAGACTCTTAGGGCTCAGGTGTGAGCATCATGAGCTGTTTTTAAGTCTCCCCTTATGTTCATAATAGGCCACTTGGGCTGATACCCACTCCCTCATAGTAGGTCAGGTTTGGAAGAGAAAACTGCTCAGGTGAGTAGAGCAACTGGCTCCTTTATTTGAAGGCAGCTTATATAGTCCAGAATGTCGGGTGTGACTTAATTTGTAAAAAACAAGACTGGAGACAGGGCACAGTTATCCTGGGTTAAGAATGCTGGAATCCACTACATGTATGGGTGCTGTGCTTTACATTTTGCAATGTGCCTTCACAGGCATCATTTCATTGGATTTTTACAGAGACCCTGATGTGGGCAAGGCAGAGATTATCATCCCCAGTTTGCAGATGAGGAACCTGAGACCCAGTGACAGAAAGTAATTGGCCTTAAATTACTCAGTAATGCAGTAGTGAATAGCAAGGCTAAGATGCCTTCAGGATCTCTTTAATATCTTGAAATCTTCATTTCTGGAAGACAGTGTTTTAGGGTAGGAGGTTTTCCTGACATATCTGTTCCACAAACCAACTCTTTTTGGAATGAAAAGGAGTAGATATATAGACAAAAAAATGCCTTCTGAATGAGGTAATATCCTTACCCACCATACAGATCCCCTCCTCTCCTCTTCCCTCCTGTTCCTTCCTCTCCCTACTGCCAGCTTGGCACTTTCTATGCCAGGTCTTACCACAATGAGAAGTTAAGAGACTTTCCATTCAGTACTATCTCACAAGAGGTCAGAAAGTGAGAAGGGTTACAAGGCCAGACAGGACTCTTTCTTCCTGTCCATCCTATCTTTTTTCATTTCTCAGGTGTGAAACAGGGGGTAAAGGCTGGAGCCAGTAGGACTATCCATCCTACTTGCCCCACCTCCCTTTCTCTGTGCAATTTAAGAGTCTCTGATCTTAGTTTGGGAGACTTGAGGGTTTACCTTTATTTAAATGTGGAGGGGGCAATTCTTCTGTCTTTAAAAGATTATGAATTATTTGAGTGAAACTGTCAGTAATAACACTTTGGTGCTATACAGTTTAAAAAGGCTCATTCATACATTATACATATTGTAACAATAAGGAAACTCAGGCCCATACAGTAGTAACTTACTGAAAGCAATTCATATTTGAGAAAGACAGCCTGTCCCACACAACCACTCTGCCCAACTGTGGATCTCATGACTGAGAGTAGAAGCCAGGGAAGGGCACGTAGAGCAGAAATACTCTTAGCTATGGCAGAGGGAAAGGCAGGGGTAACAAAGGGCCCTGTTGAGTTATTTCTCTTCACTACACACTGCCTAAATGATCTTTAAACAATCAATAAGGAACATACAGAAGAGATTAAGAGATTGGTTAAGACAGCTCATTCTCACCACTAGGAAAACAGCTGGCCCCATAGTTTATTGAGTACTACTGAGGCATTAGTGTAGTCATCCATGAAAAAATAACACATGATTTCATCTGAGTCTCAGTCCAACTGGGAAATGATGAAGGGTTTTGGGGGATTTTTATTTATTTATTTTTTTTGCTTTTCTCTCCCTCTAACTCTCACCCCCTACAGCCTATAAGGTTTCTTCTGCCTTCTTCCAGGTTCTCCTAGGTTCACTGCACTCCCTGGATCAGCTGGAGGGTATTGTGCATGTTTGAAGAGCAATGGTCCTAACTTGCAGCATAGGGCAGAGCAAGCAATTTCCCTTGGGATTTCCTAGGCCTTATCCTATATCTGAGGTGACATAACTCTCCATCCCCACAGGGAAGAGGACTAAAGTTTGCCCTCTTGGAACCTTACAGAATATTTCTGAGCCAAGGTAATCTTTCCTCCAGGGCCTGAGATTCCCAAACTACCTCCCAACAGTCCCCCAAAGACATCCCCCAAACCATTTAGGGGTGGCTGAGAGTAGAGAGGAAAGGGGTCTTGCTACGTCTTTCTATTGACATGTCAGTTGGATCCTAGCTCTCCCACCATCCCTTTCTCTTTGGTTCTTTCTCGTTGATTCTTTTGCCTTTAGCCCACACCTATACATCTCATGGCCAGGGGAAAACAAGCTCCTTACAGGCTGTATTCTTCTTTATTATCTCAGGATCTTTCTGAAGCATGTACAGCTAGTTCCTGTCCCACAAATACTTGATGGTTAATTAAGTACATTAGGCAGAATTCGCTTCATCACCAGGTCCTAGGCCTGACAAAGGAGTGCTCTCTACAGCAAGATTTCTGCTTTTAGTATTTTATTAAATGCATCTTTGGGGATAGTTGCATCTGCAAACACTGATTAAGGGCCCCTAGAGCAACTTATTGATCAAGGTGCTAAAAGCACCTGGGAAAAAGCAAAAAGGTCCCTTTGTACTGGACTGGGGATGAGAAGCAATTGAATTACAAAACTACCAAGCAGCCTGACCTCATACAGGTATTACCAAATATGTGTGAGCCAAGGTTTTAGGGTTTAGCCTTCAGGCTCTCTGCGCTTTTCTTTTCTTTTCTTTTTTTTTTTTTTTTTGCCCCCTGGAACAGTTTATTCTTATCTCACTTACTTTGTTAGTCATGTCTGCACCTTCTGGTAGGGGACTGAACTAGTACCCAAACAAAGGATGATTCAGCTTGAACAGACCTCAAATGTTCAAAGGTCACCATGTGCCTGGCAGTGGTTCAAGCCCAAGTCTAACACTGCTGCTCTGTGGGAAAGATAGTGATTGCAAAGTAATAATAATATCAATAATATGATAAAGTGACACAGTCACATCTCTTCACTGTGCCTGCTCATGGCATGAACATTGATTGTATGACCATCCCAAGCCATACCCAGAATCACGTTGGTTTCAAATTTCTCAAGTTTCACAACTGGAGTTGGCAGTTGGAGGACAATGAAGTTTTGTTTTGCTTTGCTTTTTAAAGTATTTTGGGTAGAGATGGAGTGAAGGATGCTTTCCTTTTTTATAATAACGGTTTGTCCATGGCAAATGTCATATTCAAGTTTTTGCACCAGGACAGTATTTCAAAGATTTCCTTTTCATTGCTTTTAAAGTGGGGGCATCTTTGTTTGAGCACTGTACTTTTATGTGTCTTTTCCACTTGGAGGATATTGGTCAGTGGAAGCACAAAGTACACTTGATAGAAATGTTTTCAATATACCTCTAAGCCTACAAAATACTTGAGTTGTCCATATTTGAACTGGCAAACAAACTTGTTATTTATAAGGGAGGGGAAGTGTTTGCTGGAAATGAGTTGGCTTTTTGGTTCACTGTCTTCCTCTCCATACACCTGGACTTGTATTTTAACAGGAGGGGTCTGGGAGAGCAACTTTCTCCTCCAGGGTTCTCAGAGCCAGGCTAGATAAGGGGATCAAAACTATTACACCCCCTTCCCCAACACACAGCCCTGCCACACTGAGATGATAATAGATGATAATCCCTCCCGTCCCCTCCTGCTTCCCCTCTCTGCCTCACTGCTTAGGTCTTTAGTGTTTTGCATTGAATGTAGGTACATGTTAATTATCTATTTTTCCTCATAAATGGGTTATTTATAGGTATTTTGTTAAATCTTGAGCCATATGCATGTGTGGATACTAGAAGAGCTGTGTTTTTTGTTTATGATGCTCTGCAAACATTTCATATTAGCCAATAAACAGGAATACATACAAATACATTGTTTATTTCTCTGCTTTCAGAGAACTAGGGTTCCTCATTTGGTTGGTGTATCTTTACTCACTGAGTACAGCAAGGAAATGTGTTTCTGATCACTGGATGTAGCACCAGGGGTGATCACAGTCACTGACTTGACACCCAGGAGATCTGGGTTGTAGTCTAAGCTCTCTTTCTATTTTATAAATTGTTTATTTTTATATACTTTATGTCAAAATATTAAGGGGGTACAAATGTTTTAGGTTACATACATCACATTTGTAATGCTTGAGTCCCAGCTATATACATTTAGATTCTCAACTAGGCTGCAGATGTACGAGAAACTGTTGTATTATGAACTAACATTTCTAGACAGGGTCCCATGGCCCTAAGAGGACTGTGCATATGTCCTCTGAGGTCTACAGAATTTCTCGAAGTTTATAAGTGTGTGTGTGAGTGCTTTCATTTTGATCACAATTTAAAAAAAATACAAGCATATTCAAGCTAGACCATCTGGATGATTACCCATTAATAGCACTGCCTTGCCAATTCAGGGTCTATATTTGCGTTTTACAATCTCATTGGATTAAAGGCACCACTTAAAGAGAAACCATTGTGAATGCTGTGATTTACTATAATTTTATTTAACAGCTGGGCATATAGTTTCTTCCCATTTTTCTTTTTCTTTTTTTATTTCAGCATATTATGGGAGTACAAATGTTTAGGTTGCATATATTCCCCTTACCTCACCCAAGTCAGAGCTTCAAGCATGTCCATCCCCCAAATGGTGTGCATTGCACTAATTAGGTGTGAATATACCCATTCCCTCCTCCGCCACCACCTGCCCGATACCCGATGAATGTTACCACTATATGTGCACTTAAGTGTTGATCCGTTAATACCAATTTGATGGTGAATACATGTGGTGCTTGTTTTTCCATTCTTCTGTTACTTCACTTAGTAGAATGGGCTCCAACTGTATCAAGGATAATGCAAGAGGTGCTAGATCACCATTGCTTTTCGTGGCTGAGTAGAACTCCATGGTATACATACACCACATTTTATTAATCCACTCATGTATTGACAGGCACTTGGGTTGTTGCCACATCTTTCCAATTGTGACTTATGCTGCTATAAACATTTGAGTGCAGATGTCTTTTTTATAGAATGTCTTTTTGTCCTTTGGGTAGATGCCTAGTAATGGGATTCCTGGGTCAAATGGGAGTACTACTTGCACTCTCTTTGAAGTATCTCCATATTGCTTTCCACAGAGGTTGTACTAGTTTGCAGTCCCACCAGCAGTGTATGAGTGTTCCTATCTCTCCACATCCACGCCAGCATTTATTGTTTTGGGACTTTTTGATAAAGGCCATTGTCACTGGAGATAAGTGATATCTCATTGTGGTTTTGATTTCCATTTCCCTGATGATTAGAGATGTTGAGCATTTTTTCATATGTCTGTTGACCATTAGTCTATCTTCTTTTGAAAAGTTTCTGTTCATGTCCTTTGCCCACTTTTTGACAGGGTTGATTTTTTCTTGCTGATTTTCCTGAGTTCCATATAGATTCTAGTTATAAGCCCTTTATTGGATGTGTAGCATGTGAATATTTTTTCCCATTCTGCAGTTTGTCTGTTTGCTCTCCTGATAGTTTCCTTGGCTGTGCAGAAACTTGTTAATTGTATCAAGTCCCATTTATTTATTTTTGTTGTTGCTGTTATTGCCTTTGGGATCTTCCTCATAAATTCTTTCCCTAGGCCAATGTCTATAAGAGTTTTTCCAACATTTTCTTCTAAAAGTCTTATAGTTTCATGCCTTAAGTTTATGTCTGTTATCCACCGTGAGTTGGTTTTTGTGAGAGGTGAAAGGTGTGGATTCTGTTTCAGTCTTCTACTTGTGGCTATCCAATTTTCCCAGCACCATTTACTGAATAAGGATTCTTTTCCCCAGTGTATGCTTTTGTCTGCTTTGTCAAAGATTAGATGGCTATATGAGGATAGTTTTATATCTGGGTTCTCAGTTATATTCCATTGGACTATGTCTTTGTTCTTGTGCCAGTACCATGCTGTCTTAGTTACTATAGCCTTGTAGTATAGCTTGAGGTCTGGTAAATGGATGCCTCCCAATTTGTTCTTTTGCTTAAGATTGCTTTTTCTATACACGGTCTTCTCTAGTTCCATATGGAGTATAGAATTATTTTTTCTATATCTGTGAAAAATGATGTTGGTATTTTAATAGGGATTGCATTGAATCTGTAGATCACTTTGGGTAGTATAGACATTTTAACAGTGTTGATTCTATTGACCCATGAGCATGGTATGGTTTTCCACCTGTTTACATCCTCTGCTATATCCTTCCTCAGTGTTTCATAGCTCTCCCTGTAGAAGTCTTTCACCTCCTTAGTTAAATGTATTCCTAGGTATTTCATTTTCTTTACTATTATTGTGAAGGGTATTGAGTCTTTGGTTTAGTTCTCAGTTTGACTGTTGTTGGCATATAGGAATGCTACTGATTTCTGTACCTTGATTTTTATAATCTGAGACTTTGCTGAATTTGTTTATCAATTCCAGTAGTCTAATGGCAGACTCTTTGGGGTTTTCTAAATATAAGATCATATCATCAGCAAAGATAACACCACATATTGGTAAAGATGTGAAGAAATGAGAAGTCTCATACATTGCTGGTGGGATTGTTCCATGATACAGCTACTTTTGAAAATAGTCTGGCAATTCCTCTAAAAGTTAAAGCTAAAGTTACAATATTATCCAATAATTCCACTTCTAGCTATATACCCAAGATAATTAAAAGCATATGTGTGTGTATATATATATATAATACCTATACACAAATATTCATATAAACATTATTTATAATCAAAAAGTGGAAACAACTCAAATATCAATCAGTTGGTGAATGGATAAACAAATGTGGCATATACATATAATAGAATACTATTCAGCAACGAAAATGATAGAACTTCTGACACATGGTACACCATAGATAAATATAAAAGCATGCTAGGTAAAAGAGGTCAGATATAGGCCGGGCGCAGTGGCTCACATCTGTAATCCTAGGACTCTGGGAGGCCGAGGCGGGCGGATTGCTCAAGGTCAAGAGTTCGAAACCAGCCTGAGCAAGAGTGAGACCCCGTCTCTACTAAAAATAGAAAGAAATTAATTGGCCAACTAATATATATAGAAAAAAAATTAGCCAGTCATGGTGGCACATGCCTGTAGTCCCAGCTACTTGGGAGGCTAAGGCAGTAGGATTGTTTGAGCCCAGGAGTCTGAGGTTGCTGTGAGCTAGGCTGATGCCACGGCACTCACTTTAGCCTGGGCAACAAAGTGAGACTCTGTCTCAAAAAATAAAAAAGAAAAAAGAAGAAGTCAGATATAAAAGACCACATATTGTTTGATTCCATTTACATAAAATATCTGTAAAAAGCAAGCTAATAGAGACAGAAAGTAGATTAGTGTTTTCCTGGGCATGAGAAAAGGGCTTAAATGTTAATTGGCATGAGGGATCTTATTTAGAGGATTAAAATGTTCTAAAGTTGAGTTACGGTGACAGCTGCAGCACTCAATAAAGTTAATAAAAATAATTAATTTGCATACTTGAAATCAATGAAGTTTGTAATATGTAAAATATACTTCAGTAAAGTTGTTTTTGAAAATATTTATCACTGATCTCTGAGTAGACTGTATCTGGCTTACCAATTTAATTACTTTCTAAACACTCCTGTGTTACGAAGGATGATTCCATAAATGATCTCTCTCTCACTCTCTCTCTCACACACACACACACACACACACACAGCACTCAGTTACTCAATTCAGGGCAAAAGAAAGAAACAGATCCAGAGTCCCATTTAATTTCCTTCTTTTTGAGCTCTGTATACTCTACATAGCCTAGAGGGAAGAGGGAGAAAAATCATGTAGGAGGAACTTAGAGGGGAAAGACTTAGGAGGTATTACTCAGATGAAAGAAAAAAGGACAGAGGAAACCACTATAGACTTAGGGGAGGGAATAGGAAAAGAGATAATGGAAATTATCATCACAAGCTACAAAATGGCTTACTGAGGGAGCCACCACAGAATGGAGGAGGAATGACTAGTAATCTTACCAGTAGATAAGATGCCAGGGATTGTGGTGTATCTGTCCTGCCTCTGTTTCAGAAAAGGCCTTCTTTTAAGCCCTACTGGGCCTTACATTTTCACCTGATAAAATTATGAATGCTGGTACAGTGGAGGAGATTATTTGAATCCTCTAATTTATTGATAATAATGAAGACACAGGAAAGGTTAGCATGTGGGCCACCCTTGTGTGTGTTGGAGTTGACATCAGTATGTACCTGTGTCAGTCACAGTGCAGTGAACTCCCACTCTGTACCCCAGAAGGACACAAGGAAACCAGATCTATGTGAACAGGTGGGTCAAAGCAGTCAACAAATCATCAAGCTGTCAAATAGGGGATTCTTAAGTGATTGTTAATAACTTTTTTCTTAGGGACTAGGAACACTTACATATTTCTGGGCTGGTATGACACTACTTTATGTTCCCAGTGTAATTGGCAAGTTTTGGTGTACCCAGCAGTTAACCTTTTAAGTCCTCAGAAACTGCACATAAGTGCCAGGGGTTCAGATGCTGCATGCCTGAACAAAATGGATCCCCACTGAGGGCATCTACCCAGTCACACAGCTATCATCCACAAAGCCTTTTTTGCTTGTGGTTTCTACTGACAACAAATTATTTTCCTTAACAGCTTTTTTTTCAAGGAATAGTACAGTGAAAGAGAAGGGGAATAAAAATTAATATTTAGTGATTATTTCTCATATGCTTTCCCACTTCTATATTTTGTCTTATTCAATCCTCATGCTGTTCCTAGGTCATAGGTGCTCTTTATAAACTTCGTTTTACAGAAGAAACTGAGGTTCACAAAGGTTTAGTGATTTTCTTATAGTTATAACAGCAGTAAGGGATGTGCTAAAATTCCAGCCCAATTCTGTCTGACTCTGAGGCCCAAGCACTTTCCACTGTGCCACAGCTGCCTCTCTAAGATAGGCCTCAAAAAAGGGAATGTTTACCCTATTGAGCCCTTCACAGTTCCCAGCTTGGAAGGCTACATCGGCGAGTCTCTGTAGTAGTTTCCAAGTATCACATACTAGTGTAAAAATATCCTCAGCTCATAATATACTAATTCTTATATGGTATTAGTGACCATATTGATTATGCTGTCTCCTTGGCATCAATGATATGACTGAATGAGCATATAAGTGTTCTTATAAGTGGGACCTAACCCATGGGTATGCATGGTCATACAGAATAGTATAATGGACATTTGAAACTCAGAAATGGAGGTTGGGGGAGGGGAGGGGTAAAAAATTATTGGGTACAATGTATATTATTTGGGTGAGAGGTACACTACAAGCCCACACTTCACCACTATAAAATTCATCCATGTAACAAAACCCATTTGTGCCCCTAAATCTATTAAAATAAATTTTAAAAAGAGAAGGGGCATGTTGGAGACCTGAGTTCTTTCACCTCTACCATTCCCTAGCTTAAGCAAGACTCTTCTCTTTGCTGGGCCTCAGTTTTCCCTTGGTGCACAATGGAGATTAGGCTTTACAATCTCTAGGAGCCTTTCCAACACTGTGCAATGAATGAGGCCTACCTTTGCTGTAGACTCACTCTTGTTGGAAGAGGAAATCATAAAGAAGAGGAGGACAGAGAAGACAACCAGAAATGGTGACTAGAACACAAATGTGTCAATAGTAAGGGCTTGAATCTTGTTTAATCTATAGAATTTATTGATAATTTCTATTCCCTTTTGGAATAATCTCTTTTTAATCCTGACATTTTAATAAAATTTGATTCAATTTGCCTTTAGGGATTATTTTCAGATTCTGAAGCTGCATCTAAGAAGGTGAGCTTCCCACAAGTAGGGCCAACAAAAAAACGTAGATTGTGGTGGGCTTTTCTGATCATATGTGCTATCTATAAAACCAGATCTCATGGTTATTAGTAAATCAGTAACAATATTAAACAACATTAAATTATTGAGGATAACTCTGGTATCATCAGAGATTCAAATATGCATCTACAAGACACTCACTGAACACTAGGAAGATTCATAGAAAATAGGACATCTCTGAGAATAGGCCAGGTTGAGACACATAGTCATCAACCTGGCCAAAGTCAAAATGAGGGAGAAAATTCTACAAGCTCCAAGATGAAAGCAACAAGTAAACTACAAAGGAAAAACCATTAGGGTAATAGCAGACTTCTCAGTAAAGACTTTACAAGTCAGAAGGGATTGAGGTCCCATTTTTAATCTTCTTAAACAAAACAACTGCCAGCCAAGAATTTGGTATCCTTCAAAAGTACATTTCATAAATGATGCAGAAATAAAGGCTTTTCAAGACAATCAAACACAAAGGGAATTTATTACTACTAGACCTGTCCCACAAAAAAATGCTCAAAAGTGCATTATGCATGCAACAGCACAATAGATACCCACCAGTGTAAAAACACCCAAAAGTGATAATTCACAGCTCTTATAAAACGACAGCACAAGATGGGAAACAAAACAATAAAGTATCACCCAACAGTATGAACAAAACAGTATCCCACATATCAATACTAACACTCAACCTGAAATGTCTGAATGTGCCACTCAAAAGACATGGACTGGTTGAATGGATGAACTAGCACAACCCAACTATCTGCTGTCTTCAGGAAACACATCTAAACCACAAAGACTCACACAGACTCAAGGTCAATGGATGGAAAAAATATATTCCACACAAATTGAAACCAAAAGCAAGCAGGTATAGCCATTCTGATATCAACTAAAATAGACTTTAAATAGATAATGGTAAAAAAATATAAAGATGGTCATTATATAATGATAAAGAGAGCAATTCAACAAGAAGTCATGATAACGCTAAATATATATACACCTAACACAGGAGTTCTCAGTTTCATAAAGCAAATGCTTCTAGATGTAAGCAAAGAAATAAACAGTAGCATTGTAATTGCTGTGAACCTCAACATCACACTGATAGAACTAAATATCAAAGTAGAGAATGAATAAAGAAACACCAGACCTAAACAAGGACTCTAGAATAAATGGATCAAATGGACATTTACAGAACATTCTGCCCCAAAACTACTGAATATACATTTTTTTCTCATCAACATATGGGGCATTTTCTAAGATTGCTTATATCTTGGGCCACAACACAAGTCTTAGCAAATTTAAAAAAAAATCAAAATCATAACATATGTCTTCTCAGACCACTGTACAATAAAGCTAGAAATTAATTCCAAGGGAAACACTAAAAACTACAGAAAGTCATGTAAATTAAACAACCTGCTGCTGAATGATCACTGGGTCAATGATGAAATTAAAATGAAAATCAAAAGACTCCTTGAACTGAATGACAAAGAGGACACAAACTTTCAAAATCTATCGGATACAGCAAAAGCAGTCCTAAGGAGAAAATTCAAAGCTTAAAATACATACATCAAAAAGACAGAAAGATCACAAATTAACAACCTAATGTCTCATCCAAAGGAACTAGAAAAAGAAGAACAAACTAAACCCAAAGCCAGCAGAAGAAAAAAAAATAAGAAAGAACTAAACAAAGTGGAAACAAAGAAAAAACAATACAAAGGATCAATGAAACAAAAGTTGATTCTTTGCAAACATAAACAAAATCAATAGACCATTATCCAGATTAACCAGAAATAGAAAAGACTCAAATAACCTCAATCAGAAATGAAAAAGGAAACATTACAACTGAAACCACATAAATACAAAGTATCATTCATGAATACTACTAAAACCTCTACACAAACAAACTAGAAAACCTAGAGAAAATGGACAAATTCCTAAAAACATACAACCTCTGAAGCCTGAAACAGGAAGAAATAGAAATCCTGAACAATTCAGCTATAAGAAACAATGGTGATCTAGCACCTCTTGTATTTTCCTGGATAGAGCTGGAGCCCATTCTACTAAGTGAAGTAACCCAAGAATGGAAAAACAAGCACCACATGTACTCATCAGCAAATTGGTATTAACTAATCAACACCTAAGTGGACATATAGTAATACCATTTATTGGGCATCAGGCAGATGTGAGGGGGGAGGAGGGGTTTAGTATATACATACATATTGAGTGTGATGTGCAGCGTCTGGGGGATGGACACACTTGAAGCTCTGACTTCGGGGGGAGGAGGGAAGGCAACACACATAACCTAAACATTTGTACCCCCATAATATGCTGAAATTGAAAAAAATCCTGAACAAACCAACAATGAGCAACATGATTGAAGCAGTAAGAAAAAATCTCCTAACAAAGAAAAGCCTTGCACAGCCAAATTCTACAAGACCTACAAAGAACTGGTACCTATCCTACAGAAATTATTCCATAACATCTAGAAATAGGGAATCTTCCCTAACTCATTCTATGAAGCCAGTATCTCCCTGATATAAAGCTAGAAATAAATACACAAAAAAGAAAACTACAGACGAATATCCTTTATGGACATACACGTGAAAATCCTCAACAATATATAAGCAAAACAAATAGCACATCAAAAACATAATCCACCATGACAAAGTGGGTTTCATCCCAGGGATGCAAGGAAGGTTTAACATACACAAATGAATAAATGTGATTCACTGCATAAACAAAAACAAAGACCCTATGATCATCTCACTAGATGCAGAAAAAGCATTTAATAAAGTCTAGCACCCGTTCATAAGAAAAAAAACCCTTAATAAACTAGGCATAGAAAGAACATACTTCAAAATTATAAAAGCCATATGTGACAAACCCACAGACAACATCATCCTGGATAGAGAAAACTTAGAAGCATTCCCACCTAGAACTGGAACAAGACAAGGATCCCACCATCACCACTTATATTCAACATACTATTGGAAGCCCTAGCCAGAGCAATCAGGCAAGAGAAAGAAATGATGGGCATTCAAATTGGGAAAGAGGAGGTCAAATAAAGGAATCAATAGCATTCACAAAGAAAACAAAGCCACAGAGAAAATAAAATATCTAGGAATATGCTTAACCAAGGAGGTGATAGATCTCTACAAGGAGAGGAACAAAACACTGATGAAAGAAATCACAGATAACACAAACAAATGGAAAAAACAACCCTTGCTAATGGATTGATAGAATTGACATTGTTAAAATGCCCACACATCCCAAATTGATTTACAGATTCAATGTAATCCCCAACAAAATACCATGTCATATTTCACACATCTAGGGAAAAAAAAATCCTAAGCTTCATCAGGAATCAAAAAAGAGCCCTATTTCAGCAAAAAGAACAAATCTAGAAGAATCACATTACCTGGCTTCAAATTATTCTACAAGTCTGTAGTAACCAAAAAAAAAAAAAAAACGATACTGGTATAAAAGTAGAGACATAGACCAATGGAACACAATAGAGGACCCAGAAATATAGTCATCTACCTACAACCAACAGATCTCTGAGAAAGCAGACAACAATATACATTGGGGAAACAAAGCTCTATTCCATAAATACTGCTGGAAAATTAAATATCTAGGAGTATATTTAACCAAAGATACAAAAGATTTACACAAGGAGAACTACGAAACACTAAAAAAAGAAATTGCAAATGATTTAAACAGATGGAAAAATCTAACTTGTTCATGGATTGGTAGGATCAATACCATTAAAATGTCAATATTACCTAAAGTGACCTACAGAATCAATGCAATTGCCATCAAATTACCATCGGCATTATTTACAGAGCTAGAAAAAACAATTCTCCACTTTGTATGGAACCAGAAAAAACCTCGTATAGCCAAACCAATCTTAAGTAAAAAGAACAACCTGGCAGGCATCAGTCTTCTTGACTTCAATATGTACTATAAATCAATAATAGTTAAATCAGCCTGGTATTGGCACAAGAACGGAAGCATTGATATCTGGAATAGATCTGAGATACCAGAGATGAAACCATCAGTATACGGTAACCTAATCTTTGATAAACCAGACAAAAATATACAATGGGGAAAAGAATCTCTCTTCAATAAATGGTGCTGGGGAAACTGGCTAGCTACATGCAGAAGAATGAACCAGGATCCCTACCTCTCACCTCACACAAAAAATTCGCTCATGATAGATAACAGACTTAAACCTAAGGCTTGATACCTTAAGAATTCTACAAGAAAAAAAAAAAATCTTTTGCTGGATGGAGGGCAGGCGGGAGGGGGGAGGAAGAGTAGAGTCACATAATCTGTGCCGTGAACGCTCCCTGGGGACTGGACTCACTTGAGGCTCTGGCACATGGGGGGCGGGTGGAGTGGTAGGGGCAACGTATGTATTCCTAACAATATATGTACCCCCATTATATGATGAAATAAAAAAAAAAAGTTGTTTATACACAGGTCTGTACATAAGGGTCTATACATTTATTCCTCAGAACCCTTAGGTGCCACCTATTAGTGAGGCCACCAACACTTCATTCACGTATCTTACAAAAAAGAACGACTATTTCCAGGATTGGCCACTATGCATCCTGTATTCAGACAATATAGGCTCCACTCCATGAGTTAAGATCCTTCCATCATAATGCAGACCACACCAGGTGCATGAGTTCCTTGAACAGAGTGCTTCACACAGAGTGCTCCAAAGTAAAAGCCAGTAAACCAACACGAGATGGAGAAGCAGCCATAGGTCCAGGCTTAGGTGAGCCTGCATGCCCTGCTCACTGTCAGTATTCCAAGTCATCCACGCTGATGACTTTGGCGGGCATGGATGGCCGGGGCTGCTGTAGCACATCCGAGCCAAACCATTTGGGGAGGCCCATGGGGGAGCTGCTCCTCTGGCTGGGGTGATGCTCCAGCTGGGAGTGCATGTGAGGCAGGTTTGAGCAGCTGGGCATGTTCTGAGGCATCGTCTGAACACTGACAGATGCTGCCTGGGAACCAAAGCCTGGAGGATGCAGAACTGAGCACTGTAGCTGCTGTTGCATCATTGCCAGATGCAGTGGTGTCCCAGGTCGAGGGTCTAAGAGAAGGCAGCAGGTAAAGGGTAAAAGGGCTGACCAAGGATTGGGCTGGACATTCCTTGTAAATGAGTCAGATCCATCCCAGAAGGAAGCACACCAGCTTGAAGCAAATTTGGAAGATGTTGTGGATGTACTCTGTGAGCCAGCGTCCTTTGCACCAACACTGAGTGAAGCTGGTGAGCAGGCTGAACGACAAGGACATGGGGGATGAGGGGAACTTGGTGGACAGGGTGGAGGAAATGTGTTCCTGGAACTGGGGATGCCATGGTGGGAGTTTTTCTCCCAGTTGCTTTAGGTCAATAATCTTGTTCTTTGGTGTAACGCTTGGTTTGGGACAGTGAGGTAGAACATGAAGACTGCTCTAACATTGACAGTTTGGGATTTGCAGTGGGAGAAGAGTCTCAATTGACAATGGGTACAGAGTTGGATGACAGGAGTTTTTCTTAACTGGTCTTTTGAGTATCCTCTTTACTATCTCCAAGAGCTGTTTTTCCAGATACTGGCTCCTCCCTGCTTTTCTCTTTGCTCCCGTACATCTGACGAATCACTGAAGTAGGGGTAAAGGAAGGAGACAGCATGCTTGTGATGGAGGCAGCAGGGGCTGGGGAAGAGGAATTCTCTTGGTGCATGGGTGCTAGTGAGTTGGTCACTCATTGTTGCCTGTTTCTGACTCCATCTCTGGTTCTGTCCACCTGTGGTTTGCCATAATCAGGCTGGTAGAAGTTTACAGCAAGGTCATGTGGCAAGGCTATCCCCTCCAAAGCTGCCTGTTGTAACTCCAGCTGGCTCATCTGGGATGTGACAGGGCTCATCCTCACGTGCACATGCTTTGGAATGGATCTCGGAGTAACTGTGGTCCTGGTGTAAAACCAATTGGTGATGGTATTCTTGGGCGAAGGTAGTCTGCTGAATCTGCTTGAGTTTGAAACACCTGTGACAAGGGATGAGAGGGTGCTCTTTGGCCCAGTAAAGATGTTGTAGGCTCGAAGCTCCCCATAAGGCCACTCAGAAGATTAGAAGAAGTGAGTCTCTGAACTGGTTGGCCCAGAAGTTCCTGCAGGATGTTCTTAGGGACAGGCTGGCCTGGAATCTCAGCAGGAGATATCAAATGGCTTTCAAGATTTCAGCTGACTTTAGGCTGAGAAGGCAAAGTCCCACTTGCCTTCATGGTGCTCACTAGCTTGTTAAATGCAGTCATGTCTCCATCTTTCTTAAGGTGTCAATTGCTGGTTACAGCATTCAGAGTCTCCTCTAGGTGTTCTGCCATAAAGGGAGTTGAATTTTTCACTTGCTGATACACCTTCAAACCTTCTACCTCTTCCACTGACAGTACAACTCCTAAAAGTGAGCTCTCTTTAAGTTTTTCTTTATTTGCAGAAAGGCTGTAAAGAAGAGGTTTTAAATCAACTTTGCCTTTCTGTAGTATTTCTAAAATATCCACTTTATTTTCAGCATGGTCTTCCAATGATATAGGAGCAAAATAATTCCCAGAGTTTTGTCCAGGAGAGAGGATGGCTTGCTCCAGACCTGCAAGTTTTTCCAGTTCTTCATGTGGTGTTGACCCAAGACTGCTGGATTGGCTTCCTGATCAACTTGGGTTAGAGAACCACCTACTGAACCAACTGGCAGAGACTGATCCTTCTCCCAAAACATCTTCTATCACTGAAGCCAAGCCTGGCACCTAATCAAGGTTAAGAACTCATTAAAGTCAAATTCTCTTGGAGACTGCTCAGGCAAGACAGCATCCCTTGGTACTTCCTGATCAGCAGCAGGCTCCTGTGCAAGGATGACCTCCACCTCATCCTCTTCGGCCACTCCTCCATTGCACTATTCCTTCCTTCACAGAGGCAGGCTGTCGCCTTGTTCTTTTTCTCCCTTTGTGATCTTCTAGTATCTTTTCATCAAAGCCAGTCAGTTTCAGATTGACTTGGGTCCAATGGGTCCCAAGTCCATTGACTTGGACTCAGTGGGTCCAGCTGAGAACCACTCTGCTTCTTCTTCTGTGTAAGAATCATTTCTTCTACACTCACCAAAGATACACTTTTTTTTTTTTTTTTGGTGGAGCACAACAAGAGCTGGTATTTATTGTATTTAACACCTCAATACCTATGGGAAGGGAACCATAATTAATCCATTTTACAGATAAAGAAACTGAAGCTTGGAGAGTTAGTAACTTTTCCAAGTTCTGTGAGATAAAAATCAATTTTATGCTCCTTTTAAACATACATATACTTAGATTATCTAACAATTTTAATGTTATTCTATATAATCTACACACTGCTTTAGGGTAATGTCTGAAAATATTAGTGCCTTAGTGCTTTCTACTGTGAATCCTCAGATCTTTATTTAGACTTGATTTTTTATTAATTTTTTTCCCATTATGGCATCTGTAAAGTACAAGTTCTGTTTTCCAAGCTGTGTTTTATGAACAAATGTATTTTGCATTCATTATGTTTGTAGTTTCTCTCAAATCCAAATTCTCTGAACTTAAAGTTTGAGAAGTTGATGTAGGGTTTCATTTCAGTATAAATTTTCCTGTGCACAATATCTGTGATAGAAGTAAAGGTGTTGTACCACTCTTTATAGCTGTGATATTTTTTCTCTGTATAAACACTCTGGTATACTCTAAGACTTTTATTTTCTGAAAGGCATTTTGACAGTTGTTACACTTACATCACTGTTACCCAGAATGACTCTCTGAGGGCAGGTAATATGCGAGCAGGCTTTCTCACTTTTCTTACCTTGTTAGGATTTTTCTCAGGTATGAATTCTCTAATGTACAGTAAGGGAAGTGGACCAGGTAAAGGCTTTGTTGCATTCTTAACATTTGTATGTTTTCTCTCTAGTATAAATTTTCTTATGTTTATTTGAGCACTAGTTAATGGTTTTGCCACATAGTTCACTTTCATAAGGTTTCTCTTCAGTGTGTATTATCTTATGTTTAGAGACATGAGCATAACTTAAAGGATTTCCCACATTCTGCACCTTTGCAGGGCTTCTCTACTATATGAATTATCTTATGGTAAGAAAGGCTTGAGCAATATTTAGACTTTACTACATTCTTCACATTAGGTTTTCTCTTATATGAACTCTCTTATGGGTACTAAGGTTTGAGCACCGGGCAAAGGCTTTGCCACATTCTTCACATTTGTAGGGTTTCTCTCCAGTATGAATTCTCTTATGTCTAGTGAGGAGTGAGTACCATGTAAAGTCTTTGCCACATTCTTCACAATCGTAGGGTTTCTCTCTGATATGAATTCTCCTATGATTACTAAAGTGTGAGCACTGGGTAAAGGCTTTGCCACATTCTTCACATTTGTAGGGTTTCTCTCCAGTATGAATTCTCTTATGTATATTAAGGTATGCACACCGATTAAAGGCTTTGCCACATTCTTCACATTTGTAGGGTTTTCCTCTGATATGAATTCTCTTATGTATGCCAAGATCTGAGCACCAATTAAAAGCTTTGCCACATTCTTCACATTTGTAAGGTTTCTCTCCAATATGAATTCTATGATTACTAAGGTGTGAGCACTGGGTAAAGGCTTTGCCACAGTCTTCACATTTTTGGGTTTCTCTTCAGTATGAATTCTCTTATGTGTAGAAAGGTTTGAACTGTGGTTAAAAGCTTTTCCATAATTTTCACATTTATACCATTTCTCACCAGTAAAAACTATCTTACAATTAAAACTGCTTGAGCAAGATTTAGTCACATTCTTTAAAATTATGAATTCTCTTATGTTCAGTAATGTGTGAGCATTGGGAGGAAGGTCACACTGAGTGAACATATGCTTAATTACTGACCAAAAAGAGGTCATTGCTTCCTGCCATTGAGCAGTTCAAAGGTCACCGATTACTGTGTCTATATCTGGCCATGTTCCCTCCATACTGGTGTTTATGGGGTCATCTGTGATCTCCTAACTGGCCAGATTGCGGAATTGTATGGAAAAAATGTAGATTCAATTATTTCCTTCTTTCAAGTAATTAATTTTTCCTCTTACCTCAGTACGACCTCCCTCGTACTGAGGGAGCCTTGCCACATGGCACATGACACCTGGCACGTGACTCTCCTCCTTGCACTTTCCTGCCCCACTGGGCCTCTCCCACCTGTCTTCTGCCACAGTGTTGACCAAGCAAGCAGGGAGCAGCATCCCCACGGGGCACGGCAGAGGCCCTGGGGACTGAAACCAGTTTTATCTAATAGTTGCTGCAGTGACCTGATTTTACCCACTGTCATCACTCCCAAATCGAAACTTGCCAGCTCCCCAGAACCGCACAGTGCCAACAGACTTTCTCAAAGAGTAACACACAATATTTCTGTTTTTTATAAAACCCTCAATCTTCTGTTTTTCGGACATACTGAAGACCACTTGGGCTGTGTGTATACCTCAAATTGCAATTCTTTCTTCCCAAATACAACGTTAAATTCAGAGATCTGTCTCTATGTTTTTATTTGACTTGGACAACTGCACCTCTCCCTGCCTCCACGGCCTTACCCTGAGATTCCCAGGCCCCGTGCCCATCTTCTACCCCAACAGCCAAACCCCTGGCTGCCCCTTCTGCCGCTCCATATGGGGCTGCTCAGCTGTGCCCCCCAGATAAATGCCCACAGGCTAGGTCAGGTGCCCCCTTGCCCTGCGGCCACACCCTGCAGAGCTGAGCAGGGCCGGCTCCCCCAAGGGATAGGACTGGACCCTCAGGCAGACACCTGCCCTCCTGCAGACCTAGAGACCACAATGCTGAGCACCTGGGGGCTTGGCCCAGGGCCAAGCTCTGTACCCCCACCCAGTGTTCCCTTTGGGCCACTCAGTTCAGGTCTAATGCTGAGTGGGAGCTGGGAGAGAGTTCGACCCTGGGGAGGAGCTTGGCCTGAGCCTGGGAGATGTGTCCTGCCCCAGAGAGAGGTGTTCCTGAAAATGGAACCCACAATGAGATGAGGTTGGGAGTGGGGAAGACTCACTGCAGGAACCTGAGCCCATTGGTGACTTTGTAGATGGACAAATATTCATACCAGGTTTCTACTGGCACCATGCTTGGTGTACCTGCAACCCAGGGGGGTGGTCCATGGGTGGGAACCATCACAAAGGTGGCCTCTCCCTCTCCTGTGTCCCGGGGAGCCCAGGCCCTTGACCACCAGCACAGCACCAGGCCCTGCCTGCACAGGAGCAGCTGATCCTGCTCGTACTTGGCAATGATATCTGCTCACTGAGGCAGCAGGGACTCTACATCCCCCTTCATGTCCAGCCTGTGAGAAAAAAATAATCTGAAGATTACACTGCACCAGGAGATTCAGAAAACACACCGACCTGCTCCCTTTGGGGCTCCTGGGTGAGCCTCATTCCACCCCCAGCCCAGGACAAAGAGGACAGACCTGAGTGGTCCCTCCACTGGCATTTCTGGGGTCCCTGCCCCTGGCCAAGGGTGGGCTCCCGCCTGAGGACTTGAGACCCATTGTCCCCAAGGGAACTGAGACACGCACACATGGCCCAGCATGACCAATGGTGTCCACCTGCCGTGTGTGAAGGGCCTGTGATGTCAAAGCCAAACGTTAGTTATAAAATGTTAATAAAATTTATAAAAATTCTTATAAAGACTTTACAAAAACACAAAAGAAAAAACACAAACAAAATTATCACAAAAACACAAAAGAAAATTACCAATATCAGTAATCAGTGGGAATTCTTCATATTTAATAAATAATACTAATTTTTTCACTAATACTAAATAATACTAATAATTCACAAATTTATACAGAGACTAGAAATTAAGAAAACCTCCAGCTCATATTATGAAATTAGCATAACTTTGGTACCAAAACTTCAAGAGGACATTAAATGACATTAATAAGAACATTAAAATAAAGTTACAGGCCAAGTTTCTCTCATAAAAATATATGCAAAAATCTTAACCTCAAAATTAACAATTCAAAGGCAGTGATACATAAAAGGGGCTGGGCACAGTGGCTTGTGCCTACAATTCCAGACCTTTGGGAAGCCAAGGTGGGAAGACTGCTTGAGGCCAGGAGTTCAAGACTAACCTGGAAAACATAGTGAGATGTTTGTTTTAAAAATTTAGCCAGGCATGGTGGGCACACCTGTAGCCCCAGCTACTCAGGAGGCTGAGGCAGGAGGATTGCTTGAGCCCAGGAGTTCAAGGTTGCAGTGAGCTGTGATGCACCACTGCATTCCTGCCTGGGTGGCGGAATGGGACCCTGTCTCCAAAAACAACAGCAACAAAAACAAATACAAGATACATAAAAGGGACAAGATCAGTTGGAGTTTATCCCAGAATTGCAATTTATCATTCAAAATAAACCAATAAATTTCATCTCTAACAAAGTGGAAAACAAGTACCTTTCAAAAGATGTAGAAAGAGTGTTTGCTAAGCTTAAACACCATTTACAATTAAAAAAACAAAAAACTCTGCTCAGAAACTAAGAATAGAAGAGGGCTTCCTTAATTTGATAAGGAGCATGCACAAAAAACTTACAGGTATCAATCATAATAATGGTGACAAATGAATACTTTACCATTGGTTTAGGAATGAAAAATGCGGACTTCTACCACATTTATTCAACATTGCACCGATGGTCCTTGCCATTGAAAAATGAAAGGATAAAGAAAAAAATGTATAGAGATTTAAAAAGAAAATAACTTCATGATGCACCCTACAGATGCCACTGTGGCTGTGTCCACTGAAACTCTCAGTGATCCCAGCCCTGGGTCTGTTTGGACAAAACTTGAGTTTCTGCACCAGACGCTACAACTACTTGGGTCTTGTTTGAAAGGGCAGAAGTGTGGGTAGCACCAAGATTTTTTGCTTCAATATGTGGTGTTTGATTAGACCTATAACCAGTACAGCTGGAACAGAGACTCTTTCCACAAACACGACAGATTGTTACAGACTGCTATTTTGCTAAAAAAATTAAAGACTGAAAAATGAAACAGTGAGGAAAGAGTTAAGATGAAAGAAAACAGCTGCCACCCTGTGGCTCCCCACTCTAGCCCACCTAACTTACCTGTTAACACCTGGTGCAACAGAGGAGGGCTGAGTTTCTTAGATTTCACACCTCTCCTCCACCCTCAGCCCATGTGTGGAAATATCATTATTTTAGTTTCTTAGTTATTTTGGTTATATGTACCTTTAAAGAATATGTCTTTAAATATATATTTTGTCCATGAAATACAACAGAATCTTGTGACTTCTCACTTTGTAAGGAGGATATTGGAGCTATGAATTCATCTACATTTCTTAGGATGCTATGGGTATAGACATCTTTTCTCTTCAGTTTTTTGTTTTCTTTCTAATTGCCTTTCCTTTTTCTTACACCATTTGCTTTTATTACATCATTAACATCTGCCAGCATTCCAAGCATCCCACTGGAAACTCACTGCCGGGAGGGTGCTTTTTCCCGCTCCCACTCAAGTGATGCTTCCCTAAGCCTGAGGTGCAGCCATCATCCTCAGAGCTCCCGTAACTGCTTCCATGGCTTTGATCCAGTGTATCCTGAATCGCAGGTGTTGTTCTTTTTTTCTTGACTCCCTTGTTTTGTTAGAGAACATCTGCAATTAACTGTGCAGGAAAGGGTGAGATAAATTTTCTGAGGTCTCACGTTTAGTTTTTTTACCCAACATGGCTGACTAGAAGCATTTCCAACATGCCTCATTTGCTTAGAAGAACCAAAATAGTGTGCAGACAATCACACTTTGTATATATTATCCAAGAGAGAACAAAAGAGTTTAACATAAAAGTGAAAGGAAACTCCAAATTCTGGGAAGGAGAAGGAAAATAGGCAGTTCAAGTGGGTGGGACTGGCTGAAAACTAGGAGTGAATCTCCATTACAGGAAGAGGTGAGTGACTCTTTCTGTGATCCACTTTCCCACTGAGGAATCATACAATCCAGGTCACAGGAGAGCATTTTGACCTTCCCAAGCCCTGAATCTAACTTAGGGAGCAGCCTAGAGACTGTGAGAAGGAACCACTCCAGGAAGTATCCCACACACTCCATCAAACCTAAGCAGTTACAGTAAGACATCATTCTCAATTCCAGCACTTAACAAATTGCATGGTCCTGGGAACTAGAGGGGCCAGTATTTGGCATTAGGGAGACTTGGGCTACAACTTGCAGAACTGGGGCTTGAGTGGGGCAGAAGTTCCCACAACTAGAATTGAGAAGTGAGTGGAGTGGGCTCCAGCCATGGGTGCTAGAACTAGGCTCCCCCAACCCCTGGGACCTGAGCAGGATGAGAGTTGTTGTGAAGGCTTCATAATGAGCCAGACAGCAGCTCCTATACCCAGGGATGAATTACAGGCTGAGCATAAACTGCCAGGAGTGCCTGAACAGTTGGGCTGGCTACCACAGCCAGCATGGGGAAGGGAGCCTTGCCAGGACTGGGGCATGAGGCAGACACAAGTCCCCCACCGACTGGCCAAAGAGGTAGTCACTGGGACCACCTCCATCCCCCGTTATAGGACCTCAGTGCAGCAGCAGTCACTCCTCACTCAAACATTTTGCCAGAGGCCTGAGGACTGTTCTGTCACCCAGTTACAGCTGACACCTGCACTTGCCATTGCGGGGCCCAAGTGCAAGCTTGCCTGGTCTGGCTCTGCCTAGCTTCATGCCCTCCCTCCATAAGACAATGTGTGGGGTTCAGGCTCCCAGGCATTCCTGAATGTGGTGGCTCATACCTACAATCTTAGCATTTTGGGAAGCCAAGGAAGGAAGATCATGTGAAGACCAGCCTGAACAACACAGAGACACTCCCATCTCCATAAAAACTTAAAAAAAAAAAAAGTTAGCTGGGTGTAGTGGTACATGCCTGTAGTCCCAGCTACTTGGGAGGATGAGGCAGGAGGATCACTTGAGCCCAGGAGTTTGAGGGCACAGTGAGCCATGATTGCACCATTGCACTCTTAAACAACAGAATGAGACCCTGTCTCCAAAAAATGAAAAAAAAAGTTAAAACAAATGAAAATGTAAATATACCAAAACCTGTGGGATACAGCATAAGCAGTGATAAGAGGGAAGTTTAGAGCATTAAAGGCCTATATCAAAAAAGTAGAAAGATTGCAAATTAATAATCTAATGATATACCTCAAGGAATAAGAAAAGTGAGAATAAACCAAACCCAAAATTAGCAGAAGGAAAAAAACAACAAAGATCAGAGCAGAACTAAATGAAATAAAAACTAAAAAATTTAAAAAAAAAACCACAAAGGATTAATGAATGAAAAGTTGGTTCTTTGGAAAGATAAATCAGAAATAAAAAAGGAGATATTACAACTGATAGTACAGAAATACAAAAGATGATCAGAGACTATTATGAACAACTATATGTTGACAAACTGGAAAACCTAGAGGACATGGATAAATTTCTGGAAATATATAACCTACCAAGACTGAATAAGAAAGAAATAGAAAACCTGAATGGACCAATAACAAGTAGTGAGATTGAATCAGTAATAAAAAGTCTCCCAACAAAGAAAAGCTCAGGACTGGATGGATTCACAGCTGAATTCTACCAAACATATAAGGAAGAACTAATACCAATCCTATTGAAACCATTCCAAAAAAATCACAGAGGAGGGAATTCTCCCTAACTCATTTATGAGGCCAGCATCACACTGATATCAAAACCAGACAAGGACACAACAAAAAAAAGTACAGACCAATATCCCTGGTGAACACAGACACAAAAATCCTCAACAAAATACTAGCAAATAGGATACAACAGCACATCAAAAATATAATATGCCGGCCAGGCGCGGTGGCTCACGCCTGTAATCCTAGCACTCTGGGAGGCCGAGGCGGTTGGATCACTCAAGGTCAGGAGTTCGAAACTAGCCTGAGCAAGAGCAAGACCCCGTCTCTACTAAAAATAGAAAGAAATTAATTGGCCACCTAAAAATATATATAGACAAAATTAGCCGGGCATGGTGGCACATGCCTGTAGTCCCAGCTACTCGGGAGGCTGAGACAGAAGGATCGCTTGAGCCCAGGAGTTTGACGTTGCTGTGAGCTAGGCTCACGCCACGGCACTCTAGCCCAGGCAACAGAGTGAGACTCTGTCTCAAAAAAATAAAAAATAAAATAAAATAATATGCCATGATCAACTGTGTTTTATACAAGGAATGCAAGGATGGCTCAATGTACACAAATGAATAAATGTGATACATTACATAAACAGATTTAAGGATAAAAACCATATGATCACCTCAATAGATGCAGAAAAAGCATTTGATAAAATTCAGCACCCTTTCATGATTAAAAAAAACCCCAACAATCTAGGTATAGAAGGAACATATCTCAAAATAATAAAAGCCATTTATGACAAACACACAGCCAACATTACAGTGAACAGGGAAAAACAGAAAGCATTTCCTCTAAGAACTGGAACAAGATAAGAATGTCCACTTTCACCACTCCTATTCAACATAATATGAGAAATCTTAACTAGAGAAATCTGGCAAGAAATAAAAAGCATCCAAATTGGAAAAAAGAAAGTCAAATTATACCTGTTTGCTGATAATGATCTTGTATCTAGAAAAACATAAAGATTCCACAAAAAAACTCTTAGATTTTATAAATGAATTTAGTAAAGTTGCAGGATACAAAAATCAGTAGCATTTCTTTTCTTTCTTTCCTTTTTCTTAAGAAGTGGGTCTCTTAAAAAAGCCTATTGTCCAGGCTGGAGTACAGTGACACTATCATAGCTCACTGAACCTTGAGTTTCTGGGCTCAAGCACGCCTCCCACTTCAAGCTCTCCAGTAGCTAGAATTACAGGTGTGTACCACCACATCTGGCTAACATATATATATATATGTTTTTTTTTTTTTTTTGGTAGAGACAGGGGCTTACTATGTAGCCCAGGCTGGTCTTGAATTCCTGGCCTCAAGTGATCCTCCTGCCTCAGCCTTCCAAAGTCCTGAGAGTACAGCTGTGAGCCATTGTGTGTTTGGCCCCCCAATTAGTACTATTTCTATACACCAATAATGATCCAGCTGAGAACAAAATGAAGACATCAATCCCATTTACAATAGCTGGAACATAAATACTTAGGAATAAATTTAACCAAGGAGGTGAAAGATCTCCACAAGGAAAACTATAAAATACTGATGGAAGAAATTGTAGATGACACAAACAAATGGAAAAACATTCCATGCTCATGGATCAGAAGAATTAATAACATTAAAATGACCACACTGCCCAAAGCAATCTACAGATTCAATGTAATCCCTATCAAAATGCCAAAGTCATTTTTTACAGAATTAGAAAAAAGAATCCTAAAATTCATATGGAACCAAAAAAGAACTCAAATAGCCAAAGCAATTCTAAGCAAAAAAAAAAAAAAAAAAAAAAAAGCTGAAGGCACCACTTTACCTGACTTCAAATTATACTACAAAGATGTAGTAATCAAAACAGCATATTACTGGTATAAAAATAGACACATAGATCAATGGAACAGAATAGAACCCAGAAATAAATCCACATACCTACAGCCAATTGATCTTTGACAAACCCAACAGGAACATATACTGGGGAAAGGACATCCTCTTCAATAAGTGATGCTGGGGAAATTGGATTGCCATATGCAGAAGAATGAAAGTGGACCACTATCTCTCACCATATACAAAAATCAAATGAAGATGGATTAAAGACCTAAATGTAAGACCCAAAACTATAAAAATACTAGAAGAAAACCTATCTGGACATTGATCTAGTCAAAGAATTTATGCAAATTAGAAAAACTCTAAGGAAAACAGTATGATTATTTCTCAAAGAACTAAAAATAGAACTTCCATTTGATCCACCAATCCCACTACTGGGTATCTACCCAAAGGAAAGGAAATCAACATATCAAGAAGATACATGCACTTGTATGTTTAAAACAGTACTAATCACAATAGCAAAGATATGGAATCAACCTAAGTGTCTATCAATGGATGATTAGATAAAGTATGGTATACACAATGGAATACTGTACAGCCAAAAAAAAAATGAAATCATGTCATTTGCAGCAACACAGATGGAACTGCAGGTCATCATCTTAAGTGAAACAAGCCAGACATAGAAAGACAAATATTATGTTCTTACTCATATTGGATGCTAACAAAGTTGTATACATGTACGTAGGCAGTGGAATGATAGAAAACGTAAGGCTAGGAAGGTTGAAGAGGTGGGAAGTGGTAAGTGATGAGAAATTACTTAATGGGTGGATATAATGCACATTATTTGGGTGATGGATACCCTAAAAGCCCTGACATGATCACTACTCATGCAACAAAATTGCACTTGTACCTTGTAAATTTATATAAATTTTAAAAGTCTGTAATCTGCCCCCACATTTCATTAACAATTTAGCAGGGACAGAATTCTGAGTTGAAAATACCTTCTCCCCTCAGAAATTTGAAGACATCGTATCATTTTTTTGGTAGCATTCAGTGTTGCTAAGTCAGAAGTCATTCTGATATTTATTCATTTGCAGATAACTTATTTTTCCTTTCTTGGAGCTTTTAGGTTCTTTTTATTTGTCTTGGTGTTCTGAAATTTCACACGATGGCACAGACTAATTATTTTCTTGTAGATTTTGCTTTGTTACTTAGTCCTGCTTCAAAGACCTCCTCTATTCTTACTTTTTTCCTATAACTTTAAAGGTAAATTTTTTGTTTGGATCCTATGGACACAAGAAATTTTTGTGTATCGTATAGGGAGAAATATGATTTTATTCCATTTGGATGGCTAATCCTTCCAATATGGTTTACTGAAGCATTACCTTCCCCCTCTGATTTGAAATGTCATCTATGGTGTATCCAAATTTCCAGGTATACACAGCTTCGTTTCTTGATCCTCTACGCTATCTGTTCATATACCAAACACACCTTGTTCCAATGACTAACATTCAATCTTGTCTTGATAACTCACAGGACAGTTTCTGCAAAACTATCAAGGTTATTCTTGTACCTTTATAGCTCCACATACATTTTAGGATCATTTTTTCACATTCCGTTTAAAAGACTAGCAATTTTATTTGCATTGCTTTCAACTTATAACCTCTTTAAAATAGTAACTGTTCCATCCATGAACACAGAACATTTCTTTATTCTTTATTCCTTTAGAAAAGGAAGTTTTGCTATGAAGTGTTTTTTTTTTTAAAAAAAAAGATATTCCTATAGTTATATATAGTTTCTGCTGTTATTGTCAATGGGGTACTTTTTTTCCTCTATAGTTTCTAGGTGTTGGTACATTGATTTTAATATGTGGAAAACCTATTCACCAATTATGCTGATTTTGCTTACTAATTCTAATGATTTCCTTAGGTTTCTAAAAGAGATAGATAGTACTGTTTGGAAATTATGGTAAATATACCTCCTCCTTTCTCATCTTTTTGTAACTCAATTGTGTTATTTAAAAAAAACAGTACTACATGTATTAGCACCTCCAGGGCAATAATGGTGATCATTTTCCTTTCCTTGTTTCTAACTTGAGTTAATGGAAGAATATAAGTAAGGCCCACAGAGATCTGCAGGATCCTGTGTAGCTCCTGCAGGCCTGCTCAGGTCCTCATACTCCCCCAGTTGCAGCATGTCCACTGAATGCCATAGAGCAGCCTTCAGAACTTGGATTTGACTTGAAAGCACAGCATACTTTCCAAGTGTTTCTTCCCGGGGCCAGAGCATCATACTTCAGAAGCCCATGTTGTCCTGGTAATATCTCGTCTGCCAGACTCAGCACACACCTTCAGCAAAATTTACAAGAGGTCACAGAGCTTCCTGTGTTCCTATTAAGACCTCCCTTACCAAGCAGCCATACACTCTCAAGCAGGGACCCCCTAAAGCTACACATGTTCTTTACATGTTCTTGGGTAGAGCCACCAAACCCAGACATGACACCACCCTTGATGTGACAGTCAACCCACAAATTTCCCCAAGGAGGGTGGGACTGGACCTGATTATTACCTTTCCCTAAGAACTCATGAGAACTGGATGGGTCCCTGTCTCTCAGGTGGACCTGGAAACTCAATACTCCCCTAGTGTGATCCCCAATCTCTTGCCAATACCTCAACCTCTTCATTATCTTCAGCAAAAACCTCTGCATTCTCAACTTATCCGAATTTTCCCTTCATTTTCTGTGTATTTATGTCAGCTAATTTCTCTTTTGTCTGCTTCCCCTCCCCTACTACTACCTACGGGACACCTTCGTGTCCCAGTCATCCTGACCACTTAGGCTGTGAGTTACAGAACATCATGCAAAACTGATGGAATTAGAAAAGGAATGGATCCCAACCCTGACAGTTTCATGAGCTAATGAAGACATTGGGGCAACAACTACATGCGGTCTTGGCTACATGGGATATAGTTGCTAAGTTAGGTAAAAAACTGTTGTTAAAGAATATAAGAAATAGGGCACAAAGACTGTAGCATACAGCTTTTTATCCTTATTTTCTATTTTTGAGATATTCTCTCTTCCTATTTTTGAAGAATTTTCTACCATGTGAGTCTGGGTTGGGGCACTTCCTATTTAAGATGAAGGGGCCAGACTCTCCCTCTCTCCCACCCTAGCCTTGGTGATGTGGACATGTGACCTCGATACAGCAAATCACACATGCACACACAGAAAAATGCACACGTGTGCACACACACCACGCACATACACACGTGGCACTCTCAATCTCGCTGCCTCCCTCAGGAACAACCGGGAAGTGTTTCAGATGGTGGCCGTGGTGCCTGTAGGGTGGCACTGATGGCAGTACAGCAGCAGCAAACAGCAGAGCCACAGGGAAATGGGGGTGATGACCCAGCAGCACCACAACCGTCCACGCCAGACCTGCTGGCGCAGGCCATGCTAGACTCGTGCTACCCGGCTGCCCTTGGGCTCACCTTGCTTTCCCAGCCTTCCCACTGACTGCGTGGGCTAATCCATGTCCTTCTAATAAATTCCTTTCTTGGTCTCAGCCAGTCAGTGTCAGCTCCTGTTGCCTGCAATTAGGAACTCTGAATGATACGCCCAGCAACCCGCCAGGGATTCCACGGTGATCAACACCAGGGGGTGCCACGGTTACAAAATAAAAATGGCAGCCCTAGAGTTATGCAGCACAGTGCCACACAACTCATCTATGTGACAGCAAGAACTATGTGTGTGTGTCTAAAGCACACAACACAGAACAGGAAGAAAATTTATTTTCTTTATTCCACGCATAGACTCGCAAAGAGAGGTCAAAGGAAGAGGTGATGACTCAGCCCGGGTCCTTGAAATGAAGAGTCAGATGAGGTGTGGATGTGGACTCCTTAAGGCGAAGAGCTGTGACGTGGGCAGTGGGCATCATACTCACCACCCACATGGCCGTGATGGGCCTCTGGTGGTCCTGGAAGGCTGCCAGCTGCAGGCCGTGCATGGTGAACAGCACCAGCTTTGACTTTGAGACCAGCAGGATCACCTGAGAGCCGTGGCCCTTCACGAGGTGAGGAGCCATCATGGTGTCTGGCAAGAGGAAACCAATGATCTGTTGTACTGTTTGAATAAAAACACACAGGTTGGCTTCTCTGCAATAGACTTATGCCTCTCATAAAGTGATGTGGTTCATTGAGTAACAGCTTTGCAGTCAGACCTGCATTCAGTCCTGACCCAAGCATTCACTCCCCTGAATCTCCAGTTCCTCAGCTCTAAAACACGGATGACGACGCCACACTTACAGGTGTCGTAAAGATGCAATGCCACACGCTCAGGGCAGTGTCAAGCACCGTGCCACTCAGGGAATGGGATTCTCTTCCTTCTACCCTTTCCCATCCATAGCAGGGTGACATAAGAAATGGCCACGTGAGAACTATGATATTTACGACATCTGCCGAAAACTATTATTGAGGACAAGTGCCAACGCTGCCACCGACTCAGCAGTAGCCCATGCCAGAAGAGTTTTTGTTGGGAGCAGACCCCCACGAGGAGCAGAATGTGGCTCTCGATGAGCAACTCCGGACCAGGGCCTGCCCTGCCCGGCCAGGGGCTTGGTGCTGCACGAGGAGCAGCTCCGGGCGCGCAGCCCGCACCCCGGGCTGCCTCCCACCACCCCTGGGGGACAGGGCTCGGCAGACACTGACCTCTGGGCCCAGCTGTGAATTCTCTGTAGACGCAAACACCCACTGTCGGTCAGGAGAGCAGAGGAGACTCACAGAGTCGTTGGCAGCCACGGGCACTCTGGAGACCAGGTGCAGCTGAGGCACTGTCAGCGGGTAAAGGCTCCCTCCTGCGCAGGCCGCCTGCGGCAGAAAATGAACCCACGCGAAACCACAGCGTGAGAGGCGCCCGGGCAGCAGGCTCCAGAGGAAGCACCGTCGCCTTTTGAAATAGTACCTGTTTCCTTACCTGGAGGAAGGAGACAACGGGTGCACCTGCCTGTTATTTCTGTGTCTTAGAACAGCTTTTCAAACACACAGGCAAAAATGAACACATTCAAGCAACATGTAAGTCTTTAGAGCAAAAGTCTGGTGTGTAACCCCCGGGACCCCTTCTGTCCCCTGGCACAGGTGCACTGCGCCACA
>CAUYPO010034009.1:0-82209 GCA_963574435.1 Cheirogaleus major
CCCCAGCTAGGCCATGCGCAACTCGAGCGGGAGCCGGTCCTGGTCTGCCTGCATTCCTGGTTGTTCAGTGAGTGCGTCTGCAGGCGGCTCCCGCCCCAGCCTTTGCTCCCGCCAGCCCCTGCCTGGGCGCCCGTGCCAGTCCGCCTGTGAGTCTGTCCTCCGCGGTCTCCACAGCCTGCCTCCTGGGGGCCAGAACGCCTGCCTGCCTCTTTCCCAACTGCCTGCCAGGGTCTGGGCCCCCGGGAGATGCAGATTCCAGGCCCAGGACCTGCCTTTCTTGGTCCCCCTCAAAGTGCCGGGTCCCAGGCTGCACAAGGACGTGCCCAGCGCTCGCCGGATCAGATGTGGAGTCGGCCCCAGTTAGGGCCAGTGGCAAATCCCCCCACCAACACCTGTTGTCCCTGCCCCCGACGTGCAGACCCCCACATTCCTCCTGCACGCGGCCAGGGAAGAGCAGGACTCTGGGTCAAACAGACCTGGGTTCAAATCCCACTCCTGCCACTTAGCGAGCTGAGTGACCTGAGACAGTCAGGAACTCAGGAACTCAGACTCCTCTCCAGGAAACGGGGGACAGGAGAGGGTTGGCGGGGGCAGTGCATGCCTGGCCCTGGCGCACAGTCGGCGCTCAGCAAACCGCAGCACCCACCGCTCCCCGACAAAGCCGGGCAAGCTCTACAAGGCCCAGCCAGCTCTGAGCTAACAGCTCTGAGGAGCGTCTGAATGACCCTTGATCAGAGCAGCCTCGACCCCCTGGCCCCGCCCTCAGGGGCCCCAGCCGGGCCTCAACCCCTTGGCCCTGCTTCTCCTGGCAAATCTGTGCAGGTTTTGTGGGGGTTGTTCCATCCATTACACAGAATGAATCTTTCAGGACGTTTAAATTTCAATCTTTTTTTTAATTTCCCCCACCCTCGAAGAGAGATGGTTGTGTTTCAGCAAAGGGCACACATAAAACACATGCACTGGACAGGACAGGAGGCGGGGACTGGGCTGAGGAGCAGTTGGGGGTCATTAGGGGAGATCCCAGCATCTCCTTGCAACAGCACCTGCTCTCCCAGGGCTGAGATGCCCTGATTGATGGTAATTCCCCCCACACACCGCCTCGCAACAGTGACAGTGTGCGTCGTGTTGACTGAGCGCTGCCTCCCTGGGCCCACCAAGCTCTGCAGGGGCAAGAGCATCCTCGTCCCGGTGCAGGGGTGGGGACCCGAAGGCGCTGAGAGATAAAGGAACTCGCCCAAGACCACACAGCAGTCGGGTGGGGCTGGGATTTGAACCCAGGTCTCTCTGGCTCTAAGGCCCCTTCTCCTTCCCCCACCCTCCTGCTCCCTGGGAATGGGGGAGGATTACAGCAGGAAAGGGGAGTAGGGAAATCAGCCCAGGCTAGGCAGAAGCGCCCCAGGCTTTGGGTTCAACCCACTCCTCTGCTCATTTGCATATATTTGCATGCCGCAAGGCTCCAGAGGCCTGGAGAACAGGCAATAAAATTGATGAGTTAGTGCAACCAACCAGTGGGCACGAAGCTGCGGGATGCCCTCAGGCCACCGTATCGCACATGATGGATTTGGGCAAGATCCATCTCATCGCCTCCCAGTTAGCAGAGCCAACGTTGAACCAGGCCATCCCTCACCACCAGCCCCTCCTGGTCAGAAGACAGACACAAGACACTCTAGGGACAAGGACTACTGAGTTTTCTGGAATAAAGAGTCTTTGCTATTTTGTATTCTTATGCTATAATGCACCTCAATAAAACAGGGCCTCTGTTCTCTGCAGACTGGCCAGAGGCAGAGCCCTCTCCCAGCGCAGAGCCACAAGAATGCAGACACCCCCCAGGGGTGGAAAGACTTCCCAGGGCAGAGTGAGGGCAAGTGGTCTGGCCCAGGTCACAGGGACAGCACTGAGAGGCAGCGGCTCCCCTCCAATGGGCAAACTCCTCCAGGGTCCGCCCATTATGCCCAGTCCCTGAGCGACCAGGGAGGAGGCTCCTAGGCCACAAGACCCAAATGCAGTGATGCCTGAGAGCCTTACAATTCCCGGAACCTTTAAGTCGTGGAGAAGTGATCACGTGTCTTCTATCAGCCGGGTCCAGAGTCCCTCCCAGGGCCTGTTTGCCCTCAAGCTGGAGAAGGCTGCACAGTGAGGTTTCCCATACCAGGAGGCACTGATGAGTGCAGGAGCAAGTGAACTGACGCCCGAATAAATGAATGAACCAGCGGCGAAATGAGTGAGAGTAAGAATGAATGAATGCACTAAACAATGACATGCGAACTCCAGGATGGAAGGAAGCAAGTCTGCCTGAGTGAACGTGCTAGAGATCACACCAGAAATAGTCCCATTGTCCTCACCTTATAGGAGAGAAAACTGAGGCACAGAGAGGTTAGGGACTTGCCCGAGGTCGCACAGCTAGTATGAGGCAGAGGCGGGACTCCAACCAGGCAATGTGGCCCCAGCTCTGCGTGGGCTGTTGCCATGGGAAGGCTCACGGAAGACTGGGCCTTCCCAGCGCACTCCCACCCCGCCCACGGTTGACATTGAAAACAACCTAATAAAATCCAGCTCCTACAGTCAGAGCGGTGCCCAATTTCACCATCAAATCATTCCATCTTGCTGTTGCCTGGGATTTGGCTGGAAGCAGATCTTGCCTTTTCCAACGATCGTTTCCAGTGGTTTTTAGAGTGCTCAGCTTTATGCAGCTGCAGGGCTGTTGGGGTCCCTGGCCGGCTGCATGTGGCTTGCTCTGCCCCAGGCAGGACACCAAAGGAAGGGGATAAATGTCGTTGGCAGGAGGTGTCATGGCCTACACTTTCCATAGCCACTTAGCCCTCGAAAGTCATCGTATTTGCCCAAGAGATAGTTTAGTCTCTGCCTCGGTGTCTGTGTTGCTTGTTCTTTATATTTGGCTTTTCAAGGTGTATGGGGGTGGCAGGGAGTGGGGCCAGGGAGGGTGGGGGTCACACGGGGACAGATTAAGGCCCAGTAGCAGCAGCCAAATCTGTGCAAAGGTGAGACAGGTTGTCCCATCAGATAATGAGCTCCCCGTCCCTAGAAGTGTTCAAATTATTACAGGACAGTGAAGAGAGGAGTTCCTGTTTGAGAGGAGGGAGTTGAACTAAGGTTATTTCCTGATTCCAAGATTTCTATTTCAACTCTAAGTTTCTCTGAATGATTCCATGTGGTCCAAGCCTTGCGTAGAGATTCCTAAATCCTAAGATTCTGTGGGCCTGTGAGTCCGTGAAGGCATCTGTGATCCTGTAATTCCAGGATTCTGCACAAAGGCAAGATGCTGAGATCCTGCAATTCAAAGAGGCTATAAAAGCATCTTTGTGTGTATGAAAGATGCTCTGATTCCAAGACTTCGTGCATCTCCGATGCTATGAATGGCACTGCCATATCTGCAGTGCTCCGCCTGAGTGAGGGAAGTGACAGCTGGGAGACCCGATATCTTCAGAAGGAGGCTACTCAGCTCTTTAGCTCCAAGCACGTCTCAGCATCAAAAAGTGGGTCCCCTATCGCTTCTTGGCCTTTGGGCTAAGATCAAGTGTAAAAAGTGAAGCTCCCGGGAGCTCCGATTCCATTGTCCCCTCTCTCTCGTCCTAGCCCTCGTCTCTCCTGTCAAGGACCCAGAGCCCTGAGGGTTCAAGGAAACATCCCAGAAGTCCCCATCTCCACCTGCACCTGGTCCCTCTGCCAAGAGATGGGCCCTCCGGGAAGGCCTTGTCCTTGACACTAGTCTACAAACTGCTCTTTGGATCCTTCCAGACAGCCCTCTCTGGGCGTTTCCCCCAGGCCAGAGAAGCAGGGCTGGGACACCTCCGTGCTTCTCCCGTTTGTCCTCAGACCAGGGTGGTGAGTGTGGGCCACATCCCTGCTGTTGCTGGGATCTTCCTGGTGGCATTGTCACTCGGTATGGTAACATCACCCCAGGGACACCTGCACCCACGCCTGAGTGCAAGTGGGTTAAAGGGGTCTTGAAGCCCCAAGCCAACAGAACCCACTAGAAAACTCCTGGGCCTGTGTGGTCCCAGCTGAACACTTCAGGGCTGTTTTTCCCTGTGGTGTTAATTATGAGGGAAGCAGGGACGCAGCCTTTGGAGGCCAAGTGGAATCTTTCTGATGTGTTTCTCTGAGAATAAACAGCTTAGGAAGTGAGTGGCTGCAGTCTGCTCTCACGTCGCGTCTGTTTGCTCTTCTCATGGACTCGCCCTGCTCCCCCTGGTGCAAACTTCTCATATTAGAAAGCACCCTCTGGCAGCAAGAAGAGTTGAGGGCAAAAGGAGTGAGGGAACCAGCTGGGAAGCGGGTGCATCTCCTGGGTCCGGGACTTTGGGGCCCTCTTCTCCCAGCAGGTTTCCTGGCCTGCAGGACACACAGGGTTAGATGACTCAGGCTCGAGCGTCAGGCCGGGGCTGGGCAACGGCCCAGGGTCAGTCCAGCCAGAGCTAGCCCAGAACCCCGCACACAGCACACCCCTCACGTACCTCAACAGCCCGCGGGTTCCTGGTCACCCCCGGCCCCCACCGGCCCCCAAGGCCTCTTCCCCCGGAGGTCGTGCTCTGCAGGTCCTCAGGGGAAAGTTCAGCCCCTTTCCTCCTCCTCCTCCCCCTCCTCCTCCTCCTCCTGGAGCTCCCTTCCCCTCTCGTGTCTGTCTCAGCAGGTGCCTTGATCTCCTGATGCCCCAGGGAAACCCCAGAATCTAAACAAGAAGTTACCAGATTTCCTGAGAGCAAAAATCCAAAACTCTCGACACCCACAGGGGTCCCCTCCTTCTCCTGAGGATGGAGACTGGCCGCTCCTGCTGTCGAGGGCTGCACCTGCTCTGCCAGCCCCTCCACGCCTCCACCTGTCCCGGGTGAAGGAGGGGCATGCTTGATCTCCTTATCTACCCAAGTCTGTCTTGCCACATAACAGGCAACCCTGAACTCGGTGTCTCCCCCAGCCATGACCCTCTCACTTTCCCTTCACAGCCCAATGTCCTAAACCAGCCATTCGTCCCACTGTCCCCCCCACACACTCGCAGTCCCCCTGTGTCCAGAGACACTGCCCCTGCGAGGCCATGCTGGTTCCTCACGGGTTCAGGCGGTGCACGGCCCATGCTTAGCCTCTGGGCAACTCCCAGACCACCCTGCTCCTCCTCCTCACACCCCCACTGGGCGCCTGGGACCCTCCCCACTCTCCTGACTCCTCGGGTCCCTCCTCGGCCTCCCTTGCTGGGTCCTCTTGCTGTCCCTTAAATGTAAGCATCCCCTGGACACCCACAGGTGCCTCAAATCCACAGACACAGCCACACCCAGCATCTCCCCACCCAAACCTGCTTCTCTACATGGGGACCTCGAGGTGGGTGCCCCAGGCAGCCAGTCACTTGAGTCAGAACCCTGGGAGCCCACCTCAACCCTCCAGCCCCTCACTCGGTTCACCTCCTCATCACTGTGACTGAGAGTAGAGCCCCCAAATTTCCCCACATGCACCTGTTTCTCCCAGCCTCACAGCCACCATCCCAGCCAAAGCCCCAGGGCCTCCAGCCCACATCAAGACCTCCCCCTCCCAGCTGGCTTCTTCCCCCATCTCGGCCTCTGCCACACCTGTGAGGCAGCCAGAGGGACCCACCCTGCACAGCATCTGTGACACTCAGGGTAAAACTCCGACGCCCCCACACTCCCACCACACCCCAACCACAGTGGCCACATCACTGATCTTCAGGCCCACCCCAGCTCCCAGGGGAGGCTGAGTCCCACCCACCCCCCTTTGCCCATGAACTCCTCCTAGTCCTGCAGCTGCTGGCTCAGAAGCCCCTTCCTCCAGGCAGTCTTCCCTGACCTTTACTGGGGTGCTCACAGCACCCTGTGCTCCCCCTCCACAGCCACCCTCATGCTTCATGATGATGTGTGCTCAGCACAAGTTTCTCTACTCGACTGAAGTGCCACAAAGGCAAGGGACCTTGCGTGTCTTGTTCAGCACTGTCTGCACCACCACATCTGGCACATAGTAGATGCTCAATTGCCATTTAGTGGATGGAAGGATGGATGGATGGATGATGGATGGATGGGTGGGTGGGTGGTGGGTGGGTGGATGGATTATGGATGAAGGATGGAGGGATCAATGGATAAATAGATGATGAATGAATGGATGAAAGGACAGTGGATGGGTGAGTGGATAATGAATGAAGGAGGGATGAACTATGAATGGATGGGTAGATGGATGGATGATGGGTGGATGGATGGATGGTTGGGTAGATGAATGAATAGATGGATGGATGAAAGGACGATGGATGGGCGGGTGGATAATGAATGGAGGAGGGATGGATGAACTATGAATGGATGGGTAGATGGATGATGGATGGATGGACAATGAATAGATGGATGGGTAGCTGGTGGAGGATGGATGGATGGATAGAAAGACAATGGATGATGGTTGGGTGGATGGATAAATAGATGATGGGTGGATGGATGGGTGTGACACAGGAATGATGACAGAACTCTAATCTTTTCCTTACTCAGAAAAAAAGGAAAAATTTTCCTTTCTAAGGGGGCCTGGTGAGTCATGCCTACAAATGATAAAATCTCAGTAAACAGGTTTTTATGATGTTGTTTACTTCCCAAGCTGATTCCCGTATAGCATCACATGAAAGATACAAGACCCTTAAACGTTCCTTTCAGCTGAGTCCTGGTCTTTTGGACAAAGCCTAACTCTTTCAGCCATTTGTCAACTGAAGAATCCCTAAATCCACCTGTGACTTATAAGCCCCTGATTTGAGATGTCCTGACATTTTGGGGCCAAACCAATGTATTCCCTCTATGTATTGATTTACGATTCTACCTGTAATTCCTGTCTCCCTGAAAATGTATAAAAATCAAACTGTAACCCAACTACAGCGAGTCCACTGCTCAAGATTCTTGGGTGTGACTCCAGGTCATGGTCCTCAAATTGGGCTCAGAATAAATCTCTTTAAATTATTTCAGGGTTTGGATTTTTCCATCCACAGGAACTACGTATCTAATACTCAGAGCTGGCTCAGACACCCAGAGATTACACCAGACCTGTCCACATCCCACCCAGGAGGAAGCTCTGCTACATTCCAGAGCCTAGAGCTGGTTTTCTTGCTGCTCTTCACAGTCACCTCGCAGCCCAGAATAAAGCCCTGGAGGAGAGCGGTGGCACTAATGCCAACAGTATTGCAGTAATACCACCACCCCCGCTGCCCTGGACAGGAACCCCATGCCGAGCTCCTGCCAGCGCCCCACCCTCCTCGTCTCATCAACCCTCTCCACGACCCTGTGAGCCGCTGCCCCTCACCCCTGTCACAGCTGAGGAAACCCGGCTCGCAGAGGTGCAGTGACCTGCCCCAGGCCCCGCAGCCACAGGCAGAGCCCGGCTGGCCCCAGCGTCCGGCTCCGGGGCTCACAGGCCTGGTCAGCATCTCCCAGTCCTGAGCAGCAGCTGCAACACGTTTGTGCTTTTCGCATGAAAGTATTGACTCAATCGTCCCTTTAAACTGGCTTCAAATGGGTTCCCTGTTTTTAATTTGCCTCACCCTGAGCAATAATATCCATGAAATCAGGGGTTTGATGCGCTAATTGCTTGTGGGTTTTTTTCCTGATACTCATGAAAATAAATATGTGACTGGTAAAATACAAAATGTCTATGCACACCCCATAGTCACCCCGTACCCCCAGTGACAGGACCTGCCCCAGAGGAGGCTACAGGCCTGCTGTTGGAGAGGGGGGGAGGGGGTGGGAGGGGTGGGCTGATGTGGGAGGGGGTGGGAGAGGGGAGGGATGGGGGAGGGGATGGGAGGAGTGGGGGTGGGGGACTTAGGAGGAGGCGGGATGGGTGGGAGATGTGGGCTGATGTCGGGGGAGGGGGAGATGGGGGTGGGGTAGCAGGAGGGGGTGCTAAGGGGGTGCTCACCACACGCACTCCCCAGTACTCCAGAATCCCCCTGCACCATCCACAGGAGAGAGGCCGGGAGGCCTTGCTGTCGCGGGCAGGGGAATCCTGCCCGGAATGAAGGCAGGAAACTGCGAGGGAAAATCTGATACCACGAAGAGGAAAGAATCCTTCTTGAGCTGTGGCTTCCTGCCCAGGCAGCAGAGAGGCCTCCAGGCGGGAGTGGGGCCGGGACGGGCAGAGGGGCCATTCCAGCCTGTTCTGCAGACTCGGAGCCGGCAGGGGTGAGCCCCCAACCTATGAACCCCAAAGAATACCTGGCGCAACAAAGGGTTTCCCCCAGAGGAGGGCAGACCCAGGGCCCTGCGGGGCAGACAGGCATGGGGTCTGGTGACAGTGCCTCTGCTGCTGCTGCGATTCCTTCATCCTCTGAGCCTCACTGTCCCCACCTGTGAACTCCCAAGGCGGCTGAGGGCCGAGTGAAGTCAGCGCTCCCTTACAACAGTGCTTGGCTCTTCTTAGCTTATAGCAAGCATTAGCATACGCTAGCCACTTATAAATTTATATTTAGTAATTACCATTTACAGAAATATGGTACATTATTATATAATAATATACATTATATTTATTTACTTTTTGTTTATATAATTTATATATTTCTTTGGTCTATATTTATATGTTTTATAATATATATGTAAGTATACATAATAAACTATAGATCCTATACTATACTACCGATCCCCATTTACAAGTCGTTTACTATTGTCACCACAGAAGGGCTGTGGGAAACAGGGGCAGGCTCATTCTTTCCCTCATTCATTCAGTATTTATCCAGCCCCGGGAAGCAGGGCCGGCCTCAGTCTGGGGAATCACTGAGCTCTGTCACACCGACTCACGGAGCTGGAGTTCCAAGTGCAGCCCACACGGACAAAGCGCTTCCTCCTGTGCGCCCAAGGTGCCATCAGCAAGGTGGGCACAGAGAGGGCAAGGCATTTGCCAAGATCACACAGCACCTGAGTGTGGAGACACAGCTCACCCCCAGGTCTGGGCACACGGAGAGTAGACATTGAGAATTCCCAGAGACTTCTTAAAATGCAGGTTCCAGGGCCCCCGTCCCCACAATGATTCAGGGGCCCAGGACTCTGCATTTTAATGTCTCCTCAGGGCATCAGTCTGTGATGGGGAAACCAGCAGGAACTCAGGTCTCCAAGAGGGACCGGCTGGGTGACTACAACCTTCCCTGGGCTCTCTGTAAATCAGACACCCGGTGTGGAGCCAGGCGCCCAGCCCAGCCCTGTGGACGGCTCAAATTGCTGACCACACGGCAACTTGGTGACAATGCCCCCATGTCCTGTGCTGAATAAGCCCCTCCACCCCCTGAACACCCCCAGCTGCCCCCGGGTCCCCTGGTCTGGGTGCTGCGTCCTCCCAGCCGACCACCCTCACACCACGCCCCGGACACTCTGCACTGTCCCCTGTAGACCCCAGGCTCCCGGTGACAGTCACAGAATAGGACCACCACTTGCACGCCACAAGGGGGGTGGGGCAGAAAGGAGCCACTGGAGGCACCAGACCCTGGAGGGGCAACGGGAGGGAGATGTTCCACCTGCTGTAGGTTTTCCGAGAGGGAGGACAGGACAGCTCTCCATGTGGAGGAGACTCGGCCTCCTCCTTGCAGCCCCAGTGGGAACCTGTCACCTGAGCCTTGGCCCCTGGGCCTGGACCCGGCACTGCAGTTTCATCTTGAACACCGGGGGCACCTGGCCAGTGCCCTGACCTGACACCGTCACTTCATTTCACAGTCCACCCCAGCTGCAGGGGGACTATTCTCCCCATTACCCAGGTGAGCAAACTGAGCCCAGAGCTGGAACCATGTGCCCAGAGCCACGCACACTCAGGGACAGAAGCGCCCACATCAGGGATGTGGACTGCTGAGCCCGTGGTCTCTCCGTGGCACCTGTGTTGGGGTCCCTCAGACACCTCTGCTTGGGGGTCTCTGATACCCCCTCCCACCACCAGACTACTACAGCTATTTTTTATTTGAAGACACTTACATTCTGATTTGGGGACAAAGAACTCAGCAATTTACCTGTAGGAACACAGGAGGGAAGGGGACAGGAAGATGCTTTCTTGGGGTGCCGGGCTTGGCATCTGCCCCACCCCAGCATGTGGATCTGAGCTGCCACCTGCTGGGCCACCAGAGCCTGGGGACAGTCCCTCCCAGGACATCTCAGAGTGAGGGACAGCATAGTGCAGCCCGCTGGAGTTTGGGGGATAATATTGGCTCTGGGGAGACCCACAGCTGTGGTCTTTCCCCGTGAGAGAAGCCACCACCCCGCTCAGGAGCCTTCGAGGTGGTTGGGGAGGAAGGGGTTAAAGGGATTAGGTTACAGGTGCCACAAGTGGCAGGAACTAGCCCAGCTCACAGAGACAAGGCTGAACCCATCCCCCTGCTGGGCCTGGTCACCCCATTCCTGGGCCAACAGTGCCATCGTGTGGTCAGAGCCCTCCATAGCAGCCTCAAGGCCCGCGACGCTTGCCCCATGACAATCACAAAGTTCCACGGAAATAATCACCTCCCTATGTGTGTGTATCAAACATCACGTTGTACACTTTCAATACAGATGATAAAAAATAAATTTTAAAACAATCTTAAATCACATAATTCCAAGGTCCAAATTAGTCCTTGTGCTCACCTTGCCCAGGGTCAAGGGTCCATTTTGCAGACTGCGAGGTGGTTCCGAAACCCTCACCCGGCCCACGGCAAGGGGTGAACAGCAGTGGCAGGGACGTTGGAGTCCAGCAGGCCTGGATTCAGATCCCGGCTCCTCTGCAGCGTGGCCTGGGGGAGGGAGTCCCTTCACATCTCTGAGCCTCAGTTTGTCATCTGTAAAACGGGGCTGATAACCCCACCGACTTCACCTGGGCTTGGAAACAGGTGAGTAACATACACGTTTCAGCCGTCATGGTTTAGTAGGTGTGGCATCTGTCTGACTCCAGGCCCCATCCTAGCCCCCCACAAGCACAGAATCGAGTCTGCAGTGACAGACCGTGTTCACGCTGGGCTCCCAAAAGCAAAGTCCAAGTCCCCCGCCACCTGCCCCATGCACTGCTTCGTCTTTCGTTCCTAGTGTCTCTCCTCCGTCTGACATGCTCCCACACTTCGGCCCCTCCTGTGTGGTCACGCTGCCGTGAGAAGCCAAGGCCGGGAGGACAGAGTCAGACACGGCCTGCTCATGGCTGTGGCCCCAGGGACTGGGCCAGCGCCCAGCACAGAGCAGGCGCTCAGCAAATCCCAAATGATTTATTGATGAATAAATCACCGGACATCTCACAGCCAACGCACCTTTACTTGATCGAGGCTGCGTCATTGCTACGCGACTCCCTTTCAGCGCTGCACCGGCTGTCAGAGCACCGGCTGCGGCAGGCCCGTCAGCGCCGTGGCCCAGAGCACCTGGCTCAGCAGGCTGAGAGATCAGTCCCAGCTCCGACGCTCACTACACGGGGCACACAGGCATGCTGCTGACACCCTCCATGCCTCAGTTTCCTCGTCTATGAAATGGAGTGATAAAGAGTAAGTGCCCTCATAAGGTGGTGGCGAGAAGTAGTCAAACTGAGGCCTAGTCCATGAAAGGTACCCAAAGCCGCGACTGGCAGATGGTAGATGCTCAGTAAATGCTGGCCCTTATAATTGGTCATTTGGCTCCCACATCTTCAACACTTTCCAACATGTTCCCCCATGTGTGTCTTGCCCCCATCCCCTGCCCTCTGACCCTTCCACTGCGGTAATCACAGAACAGCAGGAGCCCACTGCAGAGGACGGAGCCCGGCCTCTGAAGCCCAACAGTCCCGAGTTCAAATCCTGTGTGAGCAGCTTCTTACTGTGCAGCTCTGACCTCTCAGAACTTGTTAACCCTCCGTGAGCAACTCTATGCTGTCAGTAAAAGGCGACTGTCTTCTTATTACCGTCATTGCTTCATATGTTCTTGTCCTATACATTGTATTAAATAGACTGGAAGCTTCCCGAGATCCGAACGGTATCTCGCTGCTCGTTTTCTGCCCCCCACGTCCCACCCCCCACACCTAGCTTGTGCCTCGCACTCAGCAGGTTCTCAGCAAACATTTGGGGAATGAAAAAATCACCGGAGCCTTCTTGGTCTGACTACCATGATAATGTCTGGGACTCTTAGAGCACTGTGCGGTGAGCAAGACCCAAGTGGGGGCTCTCTACACACCATCACCCTGGCCCCTGGCCCCTGCCCTGTTTGGCAGCTTGGTAAGTGCCGGCCTTTCAGGACCTCCAGCCCCTAGAGTTCAATCTTGTACAAGTAACTGTAGCTTTCTGTGCCCATCTCTCTACCTCTACAATGGGAAACTGATGGCAACCTCATTCAGTTCTGTGTCTCCAGAGTGTGACCTCTGTGAGATCACAGTGATAAGAGGTGAGGCAGAGAGCTAGGCCACAGCTGGACCATACAGCACCTAAAGTGTCAGGCTAAGTGTGAATTTTATCCATGGAGAGCAGTAGGGAGCCAGAGGAGGTTCTTGAGCAGCGGTGTGACCTGATCATATGGGCACTGTAGGGCTGTCACTCTGATATCAGTGTGCAGAACAGACTAAAGAACAAGATGCCAAAGGCAGAGAGGCCAGTTAACCTACGATGGTCCCCATCTGTGGAGAAAGGACTAGAACCCCCTTTCATCAGAGTGGGTCTGAACCTCAGAGAGGCCGTGTTCTGGAAAGAGGCCCGATTTTGGAACCAGAGATTTCAGGGTTCAAATTCCAGCCCAGCTATTTCCTGGCTGTGTGACACTTTACATCTGATAGCCTTTGTTTCCCTGTCTGTGAAACAAGTTTATTAAAAGGATCACTGAAACATTTGAATTGGACATTGTGTGTGTGTCACCTGGCAAACAGTGGCGATCCGAAAGTGGCAGCTCAGTAGGTGACCCAAACCTGATTCTGACTCCAAGTCCTCCCAGGTTGCCACGCCCCCATGAGCAGAGCTATCCCCTCCCCTTGTCAGCATAACTGATGCCAACCAGGGCCCCGTGGCTGAGCCTCCCAGCCAGTCGGCAGCTCTGAGGAGGAGGCAGGCCCATCCTCGGGTAGCGGGAAGTGCCCCAGCAGCTCCTGTCTTCTCCCGGATCAATGGTGTTCACATCTGGAGCAGATGGGGTATCGCATCTCTCCACCTCCCGCCCCTTTTCTCGAAGAGCACTGGTCCGGGAGAAACCATGCAATTAAAAGAGGAGAAATGGAAAACAACCTCCTTAGCAGACTTTGCTATCTCCTCTCCCTTGTAAACCCATTAATGAACTGTAATTGCGAAGACAAACCCTTATTGAAACCAATTCACTGTGGGGCCAAGAGACTCTCATTGTAGTCCAAGGCCTAAGGAAAGAAAAAAAAAATGCTAATTAGTGTAGTCTTGTTTATCTATACAAACTTCAAAAAAAAACCAAAAACAAAATTATAGGTTACAAAGTAACTTGCCATCTGCCAACAGACCATGGCTGCCCTGGAGAGAGCTGGTTCTCTTTCTTTCTGGAATTTGTTTATAACCTTCTGTTAATCAAACCTAGAGCAGAGAGAGACGTGGAGATTACAGGAGGGCCTGGATTTCACGAGGACCCGGAGTCGCCTTGGGGGGAGCTGTGATGCATGAAGAGAAGGAGTTTGATTTGAAAGACGCGAGAAGCTCGCCCTGTCCGCCTCGCGGCCCGGCGGCAGGGTCCGGGAGGAACCAGCTCCTCCACACCCCACGTAGGGAGGACTGAGGTCCTCAGGACCTATTTGCAGACAAGGCTTGCCTATCTCTGACCCCCCTACTGGGGACACCTGTGGGTTCTGCCCACCCAGCTCCCAGGCCCTGGCATCTGTCGCTGAGTGACTACTGCTCGGCATGCTCAGTCCTGGGGGGCTCGTGCAGCCCATTCCCCTGGAATGGCCAGGGGCCTTCATCCTCCTGGCCGCAGCGATAGCCCGCGGATGGGCATGGGACCCAATTCAAGCCAATGAGGCGGAATTCAGTGGACTTGGGGTCTGAAGGGTGTGACGCAGGGCAGTGGGGCTGTCTCGGGGAGAGGCCTGCCCGGGTAGAAACCAGAGCCAAGAGCAGAGAGAAACCGAGACCTGGCGACATCGCTGAGCCCAGAACCTTCAGTCACAGGTCTCATCAGCAACCTGCTGTGCTTAAGCTGGCTGGCGTGCAGTCTGCACTTTCTGCAACCTGCCACCGAGGGCCCCGGCTCACCACTCCGCCCGTGACACCCGTGGTCCAGTCTCCAGGGCTGTTGACCTCACTGTTCCTCATGCCCGCTGCTTCTTACACCCCCATCCTGCCGGGGAGCTCCTCGGACAGGAATGTTGGAAACAGGGCACAAGGTCACTGGAAGGTTTATTCAGCGTCCCCAGTGTCACCACTCACGAGCAGTTTCTCAACTAACTCTCTCCAAAAATAAGGATTTAAATGCAGCCCGAGGGTCTCACTGCTTTGCCCCAACAGGTGGGTCAGCCCCCTGCACACAACCCAGCGGGGCCAGCCTCAAGGTCACTGAACCTCCTTAAATGTGTGACCTGGATGTTTGGTCCCTGCCCAGCCCAGCCTCTGCCACTTCCCACTTCGCAGTCTGCTCCACACCCACCTGGGGCTTGAGGGGAAAACTAGTCCTGTTTGTAACAGCAGACCCTGGCCATGTGGCCTCCATACTCCACCCCTTCCACCCCCAGAGGCTTGCGTGCTCATAACACCCTCCACGCCTTGCCTGCCTGTGCCCTGGCACACTCAGGCTGGTGTGCTCGAAGCAGAGACAAAGCTGTCCTCATCTTTGCCTCCTGGTGAAACTGGGAGTGGGGGGTGATATCCGTTAACAAGACACAGGAGGGCCAGGCTCCCTGCTGAGGAGAGACCTGCAGAGAGCCATGGTGCACGCTCTGGGGTGGTTTCCCAGCTGGCAATGGGTGCCCCAGGGGGCCCAGCCACTGGAGGCCAGGTGGCCACAGCATCTCAAGGGACATGGGTGCCAGATGGGAGCAAGAGAGCTGTTGAGAAGCTGACAAGTGTGCATATGTCCTTGAGGCCAGGAGACCCCCCTGCACATGGCGGCAGTGGTGCCAACTCCACTCTGGATGCAAAGCGTGGGTGGGCACTGTGCTCAGCACTCCCCATTCACTATCTCCTGCACACCTGGGAGATGGTGCTGGCATTTCCTTTGCATGGATGTAGACTATGGGACTCAGAGGGGTGGAGGGCATTGCCAACTCAGCAGGCAGCAGAGGAGCAGTGCAAGGGCTGGGACCCAGGACAGTCAAGAATTAAAGGATGAGAACTGGGGCAGCTAGGACCCCACACAGGTGAAAGGAATTGGAGTTGAAAGAGGACAGCTGAGTCAGGCCTCTTGCATTGCATTAAACAGAAACTCAACCAAGCTTAACTATGCTGAGAAGGTTTCCCAGGTATCTTATAAATGTCAAAGGCAGGGAGGATAGCCAGGTCCAATGAGGGAGACCAGTGAATGACCCCATGTGGTGGATTAAAGATGGCCACAAATTCTTTGCCACAAATTCCTCTCCTCCATGGAGAGACAAAGTTTATCTTCCCAATCCTTGAATTTGGGCTGGCCTACAACTGCTTTGACCAATAAAATGTAGTGAAAGTAATGTCATAACAATTTGAGGCCTCAGCCCTAAGAAGCCTTTGGAAGCCCCAAGTTACCATGTAAGAAGTCTAGTTCCCCTCCTGGAGAGCCTTCATAGAGAAGGTAAGGTCCTGAGACTACAGAGAGAGAGAGAAAGGCCCAGACTTCCAGCTGATTCTACCAAGGCAGCAGTCAGATGAGTGAGCCATGCTAGATGTTCCAGCCTGGCTGAGACCCAAATGACTGCAGTCCCAGCCAACACCACTTGGAGCAGAAGAACCACCCAACTGAGCCCAGTCAACCCACAGAATCATGACAATAATAGGTGGTTGTTCTGAGCCACTAAGTTTGGGTGCAGTTTGTTATACAGCAATAGATGACTGAAACACCCATAGACTGGAACGCCATCAGCAACCCAGCAAATGCTGTTTTCCCCTTTCCTGAGGATGGTGGCCTCCAATCTTTACCTTTTAGCACACTTGGAAGAAAATAAAGGACTTCCCGCTCCAGCACCACCAGCCAGGTAACCAGGGTCCCCATGTTCACATTCCCAGAAGAAAAGTGCTGATTGTCCCAACTTAGGTCAAGTGTCCACCCCTCGACCAATCAGCTGAGGCCAGGAGGCTGGGTTACACCACATAGACATGGCTGCAGCTCCCTCACCCCGTGTGTGCTGAGGGGACAGGAGTGGATAATCCCAGAAGAAAGGAAGTATGGGCTGAGCTGTCACAACATGGGGGCCTGGGGCTGTGACAAGGAGCCTCCTGTGACAAGGGTCCTCCTTGGACCCCTACCCCAGGGCCTAGCACAGAGAACAGGCCCAGTGAATGGTGTTCGAGGTGGTTGTCAGGTCACAGGAACAAGGGTGGCCGTGCCGTGGTTAAGTTGCTCTTGTGTAGCTGTGCTGTCGTGTCGATGTGGCTCTGGGCTATTGTTAGAGTTGTCATTCTGCCCCCTTGAACTGCCTCTGAGGAAGAGCTTGCAGCATAGTCTGAGCTTCTTGTAAAAGCCTTTTAAACATGCTCTCAAGTGTGACTCCGGTAGTAACACTGAAAATGCTCCATTAAACAAGAAAGGGTGCAGAAAAATCACTGAAGTGCCCACTGGAGCCTGGGAGAGGAGGGTGGGATCTCAGAGTGTGGCTGGTGAACTTCAGGAGGGGGTGGGGCGAAGAGGACATGTGGACCAGGAGTCCTTCCCCGTGCAGTCCCTGGGGTGGGAGGTGGGGGGTGAAGCCGCTCATGTAGAGGAAACAACAAGACGACAATGGTGGGGGGCGTGGAGAGGCACGGAGGGCCAGCCCAGGCTCAGGCTGGAAGCCTGCCCATCAGCTAGCACACACGCTCACATACACTCCCCCCGTGGGCTGCCAGATATGGAGAGGAGGCACAAACCCCTGGTACAACGTGAACCCACTCTTTCCCACTAGCTGGGTGACGGTGACATGAGCACCCTGCCCAAGTGTAAGTCCCTTAAGGGCAGGAACCATGTCTGTCTCGTATCCCACCATCTCCCCATGCCTGACATTGAGGTACACTCTGTAAGGATTTGATGTTTGAATAAATGAATGAATGAGTGAACAAATGAGTCTGATCTGATGCCATTGCCCCTTTTCACCAACAGGATGGACAGGTGGCCTTAGTCGGTCCTGTTCTCTGTGGTGGCCAGCTGCTTACCCACAGCTTCCAGTGGATCTTTTCTTTAATGTCCTGCAGTCCTGGACCCAAGCCTGCCTGTCCCACCCACCGCTGCGGAGCAGTCATTTCATCCCTCAGACTCTCAGCTGTCCCCTCTGTAAAGTGGGGTTGGCTCGAGCCTTTTCTGGGTTTGGTTACTGGGAGGAAATGAGGTTATGTGAATGGATTTGCAACTGAAAAGGCAGGACAAAGGTGAGCTGGTTTTGGTGTGGTCACTGCCATCACTGTCACCACCACGGTTGCCACCCCAGCAACCCCCCACCTGCCACCTTTATCAACCCTTTCTCCTGCCCCCCAAATAACCACACTGCCTCTAGCCCTATTCAGTGCTTAAGTTAATCACATTTAATTGTTTTTCATCAGGGAATAGAGAAACCAGAAAAGAGATTCACAGCACTTGGAGTCAAGAAAGGGTTAACTAAAAAAAAAAATAGGAATATATTAAGCTTTTGATGGGAAAACATGCAAACGCAGTCCCTCTCACACTCACACCTATGTTCTGACTCTCGCACCCGCATTCCAGCTACCGCGCTCACGCCCGCCCTCGGGTGCGTGCACACACACATGCACATGCGCACACACATACACACATGCACACGCTCACACGCGCACGTGCACACACATGTGCTCCCAAACGCCAGCACACACTGCCAACAGGCACACTCAAACTCACTCCCTCCCGCTCCCAGGCTGGCCTCCCTCGCTAACATGGCAAAGCTAGACTAAACTCGGGGCTCTTGGGGAACGCGCAGGACTCTGCACTTGGGGTGGGGAGACGGAGAGGCCGCGGGAGGGACAGGTGGCTTTAGACGATCCTGTTCTCCAGGATGGCCAGCCGCTTACTCACAGCTTCCAGTGGACTCAGAGTTAAGGAGGGGTGCAGGCCGGCCACATCAGAGCAGTGACAGGTGTGGCCCCACTCTGGGACCCCCCTTCCTGTTACCACCACAGGGCCCCTCTTCTAGGGCTTTCTCTCGCCCCCTACAGCAGGTGTTCCCCCCTCTGCCAAAACTCATCCATCCGCTGTCCTCAGGACAGTGCTTTCCAAAAAGCACGGCTGGTCACTGTGAGCCCCACACGCCCAGCCCTGCTCGCCCTGCTTGTCCTGCTCGGTCCAAGCCAGGGGAGCTGTCGGGGGCCCAGCCCCAGCCCTGAGTGGGGGTTGGTGTCAGCCATGTCACTGAGAGCTGGGGAATGGGGAATCCACAGGGCAGGCAGCATGTTCTCCTGAGCATGTCCAGATTGTGTGTGTGCGTGTGTGTGTCCAGTCCCCAGATCCTTGCTTCTACCTCAGTTTCCCTGTTTACCCTCTAGGAGCCTCTGCTTTTGACAGGGTCTGTACCAAAGGCAGCACCAGCCTACCTGGCCAAAATGCAGGCCTCCTTCAGCAGGAGGCAGGCAGGAGGACCTGCCCTGACCAGCCCGCACGTGGGCCGCCCTCCTCCCCACACGGCCAGCCCTCCTGGGCCGCAGCCGCCTCCAGGGAAGGATATGTTTCCTGGTCAGGGCCTGCAGCAGCCCCTCCACTTCGGCCTGGAATTTCACCACGGACTCACAGGCGCAGGGGTCTTCCTCTGCAGGGGACGAGAAGGCGGGGAAGAGGAGGGGGCGGTTGAGTGGTTGCCCAGGGACAGGGGAACAGTCGCTGCCCAGGGCCAGGACTGGGGAGTCCTGGGAAAGGAAGGGGCCTCGTGTCTGAGAGGGCAGAGAGACAGAGCCCCTAGGAGTGATGGAGGGGAGACCCCTGAACATCTTCCTGGTCCCTCAGAGCCCTGATAATGAACACAATAATAGCATCCCTGTGCCGGGTGCCCAACATGTACACCATTAGGGGCCTTCTGTCATCTTGTCATCCTTGCCCCAACTCTTTGGGTTTGAAGTCATTAATCTCATTTTACAAACAAAGAATCCAAGAAGAGGAACAATTCTCCCATGGCCATGGTGTCGGAGCAAAACTGCAAAGCCAGGTAGGTCTGGCTCTGGCGCCCACACTCTTGACCATGAGGAACCAGCTGGCAAGGCCACCAGGGAGGACCAGGGGAAGCAGCAGCATTCAAATCCTGCCCCCCCATTATTAACAGTTGTTCCACCCTCCTGGCCTTGGCTTTCCTGCCTGTAAATGGGGATAACGGCATCCCTACCAAATGGGATTGAACGATTTAACGCTTGAGCACTGACAACAGCGTCATCCACGAAACGAGCATTCAATATATGTTTGCCGGCAGTAGGCGCTGAGCTGGCCAGCCCGCCTCCCGGTTCTGCCAACTGCTCCTCTCCACCCACACCCCTTCCAGGATGCCAGCCCTGGCCTCACTCACCCACACAGATCTTCTCCTGCAACTTCTTGCCTATCTGGTTGATGGTCTTGAAGTCAGCTGTGTAGAAGTAGTGCTCTGCCACGGGCTCAGAGGCGATTTCCCTCAGCTCGTCCTCCACGGCGTTGCCCACGCCCACAGCAAACATCTTAAAGCCTGCCAGGAGGAGCAAGACAAGTAAGGCTGGCAGTGGGGACAGGCAGCCGTGTGGCCGGGCCTCCTGGGGAGCACCCAGACAGCCAACACCAGACACCTCCTGGTGGCAGCTGCTGGAATTGCAAGCATAATGCCCGGGACAATGACAACGTGGAAATTTACTAAAGTTCCACATGTCAGATCCTGCAGCGACTCTCTGTACTGGAATCTTTGTTCTGAGAGCTTCATTGAACCCTCATAATCAGCCATCTGGTGGTTATTATTTTCCTTTTTTAATAAGTGACAAAACTGAGGCTCAGGATTGTCCCAAAGTGGGGTTTGCTTTCCAACAGTTGGTGTGTTCTTGGGAACATTCAACTGGAAAAGTTCCCATCCTCATCCACAAAAGGACCATATAAACAAGCCACTTACTTTTCTGGGGCCCCAGTTGGACTAGCCAATCCTCCCCAATCAAATTCACCTGTGTTGAGGGTGCTAATCAGAGCCACCAAGGTAAACTACAGTCGGGCTGCACCTGTGTGTACCCCTGGCCATCAGTGGCGTCCAGAATCCAGGCAGACAGCACCTACCGAGGTCCTTGGCCTTCCTGGCAGCATCATTAATGTAGTCCTGGCTCCGGCCGTCAGTGAAGACAATGCCCACCTTCTGGGCACCGGGCCTGGCCCCGCTGGACACAGTGAAGGAATTGTCGATGAGGTACTTGAGGGCAGCCCCGGTCATGGTGCCCTTCTCCATGTAGGACATATTCCGCACAGCCGCCTTGATGTCCTTCTTGGTGTGGAAGCGGCCCAGCGGGAACTCCTGGCGCACAGAGCTCGAGTACTGCACCAGCCCCACCTGGGCCAGCTTGTCTGACACGTCCAGGGTGTCCACAATCTGGTTGATGAACTTCTTCACCAGCTCAAAGTTCTCCGGCCGCACACTCTTGGATCCATCAATGAGGAAGACCAGGTCGGTGGCAGAGCTGCCACCACCACCGCTGCAGACTGGGAAGGGCAGGAAGGCGAGGGGCTGAGGCTTAAGGACATAGTCATCCACCCCAACCACTGGCTGGGCACCCACCACACACCAAGCTCCGTGCTGGGATCATTCCATTTTGCCCTCAAACTGCCTCTATAAGCCAAGGTTACCGGCCACATTCTACAGCATTGGAAACCGAAGCTCCAGTGGCTGTTAAATCACACAGCTCAGAAGGGGTGGCACCAGGATTTGAGCCTGAGGATAAACCACACTAAACCCATCACCCATTGTATTAAAAAGACGGACGGAAGTCAGGAGAGGACTTTCTAAAAGGCAAGTATCTACTTTGATGATTAATCCAGGGTTAAAGTGCAGAGAGGGTCTGGTGGGTTTCCTGGGGAACAGCCAAGCCCCGGCACCTCCCCCCACCCTCCCGGGGTTTGCCCATGTCCAGCCCACTGACCATTGCAGGTCTTGCCATCACTGTTGAGGGTGAAGCCCTCGCGGCAGGCACAGGCGTAGGAACCCGGGGAGCTGATGCACACCTGCTCGCAGTCGTGGTCTCCTGTGGCGCACAGGTCTGACACCACTGCAGGGACAAGGGAAGGCTCAGGTCTCACAATCACAGGGCCTTGGACATCTCAGCCAGGATGCCCTCACTGACCATGGAGCCCAGGCCCCCTTGCACGCGCGGGAAACTGAGGCCCCCAACGGGGTAGAGTCCAAGCCCCAGACTCCCAGCCCAGGGCTGTGATCACTGCACCAGGGCCTAGATCCTTGAAGAAGGTGATAATGCTGATGATAAAAATGTTAAAGTCCGACTAAAAAGGCAAAGACTTTGTTCAGTGCTGTATCCCAGGGTGTCTAGAACAGTGCCTGCAGCAGTGAATATAGCCCATAGAAGACGCTCAGTAAATACCTGTCAAATACCATGTACTGAATGTCTCACTGGAGCCTCACAGTAAGGTACAGTTCTTGGACCCATTTCACAAAGGGGGAAAAGTCCCTGCCCTGGCCTGGCTCCTGCCCTATTCAAGACCCCACCCCTTCTGGCTGATCACATGCCAAAGACCCCCCTCACAGGCCCACCTCCCATCTGCATAGGACTATGAACCCTCTCCTGGCAGTGCCCAGACCCCTCAAACCCTCCTGCATTACAGAAAACTTTGGCACCCAAAGCCCGGGACATAGAAACACGCACAGGTTTTGTAGGCGCGCCCCTCACTGGGTTCTGGCCCTTCCTTGGTCTCTGCTAGGACTCTGCCACATAAAAGGGCGTCACCTCTCCCCAGCTCCCTCATCCCGGGCCTGGGGACCCTCCTCCGAATCAGGCTCCGCCCCAGCTATGGCCCCGCCCCTTGTGCGGCCCCCTCAGTCCGATCTAGGTTCCACCCCAACCCACGCGGGCCCGCCCCTGATGTTGGCGCCAGCTCAGGCCGCGCGCGCCCGCCGCGCACCGCACAGGGCCTGCTGGAACTTCCTGGACAGCTTCTCGATGACGCTGTAGCTCTCCACGTAGTCCACGTGCTCGTCCTGCGGCTCGCTGGCGATCTGCCGCAGCGTGGCCTTGTCCACGCGGCCCACGCCGATGGCGAACAGCTCGACGCCGCTGTCTCGAGCCCGCGCAGACACGTCCCGCACGCTGTCCTGGGGCCTCCCGTCCGTCACCACGATGACCACCTGCGACGCGACGCGACACGCGTGAGGCCTCCCGCCTGCGCCCTCCGGGAAGGCCCGCGGGACCGGCGGGAGCGGAGGCCGAGGCGCGGAGAGGCAGGGGGACTGGCGCGGCCCTCGGCTGGCGGGGGCGGGCGGACCCTCCCTGCCAGGGCCCGGGCCCGGGAGGAGGACCCGGCCGGCCACGGGGGACCCGTTTCCTCCGACGGAAAGAGACGGGGCTGCGGTGCTGCCATCCGACTCGCTCAGGCAGGCAGCCCTGCGGTGGCCGGGCAGGCTGCGGGCTGTGGGGGCCGCGCCGGGAGGCTGGGGCGCGGCCTGGGCAGGTGCGCGGGCCGCGCGCCCCCCGCTCCCTCTCCGGCCCGGCGCCCTGCAGGGCCGCGCCTTCGCCACCAGGGGGCGGCCGAGGCTCACAAACGGGGCCCTGGCCGCCGTCCGCGTGCGTGCTCCTCCGCGCCCTGGACAGAGGCCCCTCCGCATGGCCCAAGGGACCAGGCGAGGCAGAGCCGCGCTTCTCTTCCTCCACTGTCCAGGGTGATCCATGCCCCTGCCAGGGAGGGAAAGAACGTGCCTGCTCCCCTCCCACGTGGCTCCTCTGGTCTGTACCCCAGAAAGAGGGACCCTGGCGCTGAGCCCCCGCCTCACCACCCACTGCCTGCACCTGTCCTGAAGCCAGGTTCGGGTCCTCCCGGCTCCGCCCAGTCTGGGCTAGGCGCCCAGCCCAGTGCGTGCTCCGCTTCTGACCCGGGTCCCTGTCCTTAGCCCCCGCGGCCCAGTCCAGATGGGCCTGGGCTGTAAGTACAGCTGCGCATGTCACAGCTCGCCTTGCCCGGCCGCAGCGTCCTGTCTGTCCGGGGCTGTGGGGAGGTGGAGCGAGAGTGGAGGCGACTCTCGGTAAGAAGCCAGGAAGGGGCAACTGTTATTTTCAGCGTCATTACCCTGACTCCCTGGGTGTGATCTTGCATGACCGTTTATCCCCAAGGCCCTGGGCGCTTGGCACTGAAAACCTAGCACGACTGTTCGCTGCCACATGCTGCCACATTCCCTGAGGCCCACTGTCCCCTTTGGTCCCCACTGTTCCCCTGCAACCCAGCTTCCAGACTTCCCACAGGCGCGGTGCACGCACCTTGCTGATGTGGGGGGACGCGGCGCGACCGCCCTCAGCATCGCTGAGGGCCTTGGTGATGGCGAACTGGATGGCCAGACCCGTCATGGTGCCGGTGGACAGCGGCTGGATGCGGCGCACGGCCTGCAGCAGCGCGGCCTTGGAGCCGTAGGCCCGCAGCGGGAACTCCTGCTTGACCGCGCTGGCGTAGTTGACCACGCCCACCCGGGTGGCGTTGGGCCCCACATCCAGCGACTCGATGACCTGGGACAGGAACACCTTCACCTTCTCAAATTCTACAGGCCGCACGCTGCGGGAGCTGTCCACAACAAACACCAGGTCCGTGGGCCGGGTCCGGCACAGGTGCCCTGGGAGGGGGCAGGAGGGAGAAGCCGGAGAACAGGGCCAAGGTCAAAGGCTGTCCCGACACACTCAGAGGCAAAGGAGCGGTGCATCAAGGCCACTGAGATCTACACGTGAGGCCGCAGGCAGAGCAGACCACAGACCTCGGCTGGGCTGGCCGGGCCTCTCTGCCAGTGTGTGCACACTCAGCAAGCTCCTGGCCAAAGGCCCCCAGTGCAGCCTGTGGGGAAGGCAAAGGGCTAAATCCTGCCCTTGAGCACCCCATAGTCACCTCTCTGTGCCTCGGTTTCCTCATCTGTGCAATGAGCGAGCACTCCATCCCTAGAGGATGCCTCGGGGAGGAACAAGGCAGCCTGCACAGGGCTGGGCACACACAGAGGGGGTTTGGGCCGCAAAAGATACCATGACCTTGAAAACATACTTCTCAGGTTGCAGCCCAGACTTGCTGCCAGAAACAAGGGCAGGTATGTCTCCTAGCTGAGCAGGAGGACACTGGCGGTGGCCCCCCAGGCATGGGCACAGTCTTGAGCCAAAGCAGTGCCCATCAACATGGCCTCTTGCATCTGAGCATCGGAGCAAGTCACCAAGGTGCAACGTTTCCCTCCGCCCAGCAGGGCCTGCTGGCTAGTTGCCAAGGACAGGGAAAAGGAGCAGGAATTCCTGGTGACCAACTTGGCAGCCTGACCAGGTGGGCCCCAAGACACACCCTCAAGGAGCAATGTTCCCTCCAGACACCCAGAAAGGAAGCACCCTGTGCTGGGAAGTGCACGGAGTTGGAGTGACACTGGCCTGGGCTCAAATCCCAGCTCAGCCACCCTGTGGCTCTGGGCAGGTCGTTGCACCTTTCTGAGCCTCAGTTTTCTCATCTATTCAGTGGGGAGGACAAGGCCACTGCATGCCCCTGTCACTGGATCTGCAGCCAGGCAGGGCTCGGTACAAAGGCCCTTCCCTCCCCGTCCCACGAGAGTCGGAACCTAGCAGAGCTGATCACAAATTCGGATGCAGAAGATTCGGGAAAGGGAAGATGCACAGGGCTGTCCCAACCCCACGCATGTTGCCCTGGACTGGGACTCTGGGCATCAGAGTTCCTCAAGAGACCTTAGAAACCATCTTGCAGCTGACTCCCTGGTCCCTACTAGCTAAGGCTACAAATGGGTAAACTGAGGTCTAGAAAGGGAGAGGGGATTTGCCACCCCATGGAGAGTTAGATCAGGAGCCGGGAGGCTCAGGGACTGTCTCACTGTGTGATCTTAGGCCCTCCCCTATCTGGCCTCAGTTTCCCTATCTGTACGGGAAGAGTGGGCATTCTAGGACTCAGTGCCCAAACTTGAAGCTCTGGGGGCGGTGTTGCCCCTCGGGGGCCCTGTGCTGGCAGGACTGGCAAGAGGGGTGGGTTCTTGGCCCCCAGAGCTGCACTCGCCAAAGCGCTGTGAGCTCAGCGCGGGCCTGGAGCCGCTCCAGACGTCAGCCGGCTCCGAGTGGCTTCTGCCCTCCAGAGACCTGGAAGACCGTGGTCCCTGCAGCATGTGTGGTCCCCAAGGACTAAGTTCCCCTGCCCTAACCCCTGTCAGCATCACCACCTCTGTGTGCTCCTGCACCCCACTGGCCATCCCTGCCTCCCGCCCCTCTCCCCATCCCGGATCCCATCCCCGCCCCGACTCAGTGCCCAGCCCCCAGGCTGATGGTCAGGACCCACCCGCCCAGTGTCCCCCGGCTCACGCAGGCCCCTCACCTCTGGACTGTGGGGTGAGGCTAAGACTTCGCGGGGCCTGGAGCAGCAGCAGCAGCAGGCTGCCAAGCGTGAGGCCGGTGCCAGAGTTGGCCCGCATGGCTCTGGCAGTGCAGGCAGCAGCAGGCACAGTTGTGGGGGCCGGGGGTCCAGGTCTTATCAACCCCGATGCCCGCCCAGCCTCCTGGCCAGGCGGCCCCCCACTGACGTGGGGGCAGCCAGGGGCGGGGCTGGGGCTGAATGGAGGTGTGTGTGCCGGGAGAGGGAGGGAGCGCCTGGCCTGGGCTCCAGAGGCCCCTCCGACCACAAGGCCCCCTTTGCCCACAGAAGCAACTGGAGCTGCAGCTGGAATTCGGGAAATCTCAGGTGGGTGGAGGCGGCTCCTCCAGGGGCTGGAGCCTGCACTGACTCGAAGCTCCACCCCAAGCCAGGGATACCTGTGTCCAATGGCCTCATGCCCCAGCCCCACGCTGCCCCTCCAAGCCTCACCCAAATCCCTCCCCCACCTGCAATTCCAGCCGCAGTTTCCTCCTTACCTGCTTCCCCTTCTCCAGCCTCGCTGTCCCTGCCTCTGTTCCTACACCCTGCTCTCCAGCTGCCCCTGATCTCCCCAGAGGCCCCCAGGCCTTTGCGCGTGCAGGGCCGTCTGCCCAGCCCACCCTTCCTCTCACCAACTCTCTGCCCGGCAGGATCGGTCAAGATCATAATCGTGGCTAAAACGTGCAGTCAGTATGTGTAAGGCGGTAGAGAAAGTCGTGCCAGCACAGACTTGGGAGCCAGGTTCCCTGGGTTTGCTACACAGCACACTGCCTGGGTGACCGTGGGCAAGTGACTTCACCTCTCTGTGCCGCCGATACTTGGTCTGGAAACTAGGACTGATAACAGTGCCTACCTCCTAGGCTGGATGCGGGCAGCAGAGGAGTTATGTGAAGTGTCTCAGTTGACCCTCAGGACAGCCCCGTGAGGCAGCTATTAGTTCCCAGATTGGGAACCAAAGAACAGAGAGCTGAAGTAACTTGTCTAAAGTCACACAGCTAAGAGGTGTTATTGCCAGGATAGGGCCCCAGGCCTGTGCTCTCAGGCACGCTGCTTGCTGTGTGGCCCAGAGCTGGTGACTCAACCTCTCTGAGCCTCAGCTTGTCACTGTGCAGTGGGAATGGTAGCTCTTGGCCTGCCTGCCTCCCGGAGGCCACGTGAGGGGCAATAAGAGGACAGAAGTAGAGATGGGGGCAAAAGGTTACCATCACTCTAGGGGGCAGAATCGGAATACTCAGGACCTGTGCACTTCATTCCATGTAAATTATACCTCAATTAAAAGGAAATATATGGACAGTTTGGAAAAAGTGATTCTGGGGAACAGCAGACCCAACCCACAGTTGTCACGGACTTCAGCAATAATTATAATAACAGTCCCTTCCACACATGACGTGGCAAAGTCACTCAATCCCTATATCTCCTTTGTTCTCCCAGCAAACCTGTGAGGTCAGCAGGTTGAAGTACATTCGCCCATTTGTCAGATGGAGAAACTGAGGCCCAGAGAGGCTCCCTGACTCGCCTGAAGCCACCCAGTCAGTTTAGGGGCAGAGCAAGGCCTGGAAACTCAGGCCTCGTTCCCCTTTGCGCCAGTGTTAGGAAGTTCAGAGCATTTCCCTCTGACTTTTCCCATTTAAGTCTCATCTGTGCCTAAGGCACAGGCCTCCCCATTCCAGACAGCAGTGAGGCTGCTGGGTCCTTTCCCCTCTAGACTCTGAAGTCTAATTCTCTTCTGCAGAGACGCTGCAGAGTGGTGACGAGGGTGTGTATTGCCCCCCAACAACAGCGTTCCCGAGGCCTCCCCCAGAGAGCATCGGCTCCCTCCGAGCCGGGTCTCGCCTGTCTCGGGCACCACGGCATCCCTGGACGCAGTGCGGCGCCGGCACAGGGTGTCTGGGGAGCAAATGAAGGAATGAATGAAAAGCAAGAATGAACCAGTTCCATTTCCCTGTAAACGGCCAAGGGTCACGCACAGTTAGCAGTGGTGACCAGAGGTGACAAGGGCACAGTATGCCCCGAGGAAGGTGAACGAGGAGGACATGAGCCCGAGTCCCTTCACCAGCTGCCCCCTCCCGGGCGGGCAGGGCTGCGTCCGGGGCTCGGGGACAAGGCAGCAGCTGGTCCCATGAAATGGCCCTTTCAGCTCCGTCTCTGAATGGCGTTCTATGGACCCCTCGGCGGAGCACAGGCGCCTTCTGTGTCGCCGCTCCGCTCGTTAGCAGGGCCACGGAAACGTGCTGCAGGTACGTTTTCAGGAACACAGACGGGTCCCCCAAGAAGAGAGCAGCTTTCACATTTCACAGCAGGGCCGGGGGCTGGCAGGGGTCGGGGTGGCGAGGAGGCCTGCAAGTTCAGTTTATACATCGAGGAAAGAAAATAAATAGTTGTGTTTTTCAAATGTAAAACATTTTTCCCCAGGACTCAAAATCCGCAACAGAGTATTCGGGATTGTCCAGAGAAAAAAATGCGTGGAGCGGCCTTCTTCAAGTCAGGCAGGCGGCTGCTCCCTCTCCCGGTTTGCACACCCCTGGGCTTCCAGAAACTTAAAGCCTTTAGTGTTTCATGCAAGAGAGAACGTTTGTGATCAACTGAGAGGCCGCTGGGTAGTATGGTTCAGTGGGAAGTGCACAGGACTCCCGCTCCAGTGCTCCCAGGCATGGTTCTTTCCCTAAGGAGCAAACCCAGTTATCTATCTGATGAGAGATGCAACGTCACCCAGGACAGCCTGCCCCTGCGTCCTTGGTTCAGCATCCTCAGTTTTGCTGCCTCCTCGTGTACCTTTTCTGCTACTTATTTAACCTTTCTCTGTAAGTAACTCTAAGCCAACTCACTTTTTTCAAATCTCTCCTCCTCCTAAGAAATCATAGCCATGAAGTCACTGGTTTGGTGTACCGTTTATATGTTTATTCCAACAAATATTCATTCAATATAAAATTCTAAAAAATTCAGATGAATTCAAATAAATTCAAAACTAATTAAATTTAACTTTTTCAGCCACATATCCCCCCAAATTAGCTTGCGTTCTGCCAGTGACACGCATGCCAGACTTTGAGGGATCCTGTGAGGTGAAACGGCTTTAGAATCAGACAGAGCTGGGTTTGAGTCCCTGTCCTGTCACAGGCCAGCTGCGGTGACTTCCAGTCAGTCCCCCCTTTTCTGCTCGTCTGTCTCATGTCCGTAAAGATGGAATCTCGATGCAAATGTCCCGGGTTGGTGGTGAGGACACGCAGTGAATGCTACATGGAGGCTTGTTGCTTTTACGACGCCTTCCTGGGTTATCGGGGAAGGGATGAGCCACGTTGCAGTGACAGACGAGCCCCCAGTCACCATGGCTTCACACAGGGCTCGTTTCTCACTCTCCACGGCACAGGCCAGTGCCGGGCAGGGGCGCCCACCCAGGCCCCCACAGCTGCCTCCGTCTCTCTCTCCTGCCACTGCCAAGTCCTTTGTCTCCAGCCACAGGGACAAGAGAGAGACAGCAAGTGTCCCCTTACCTGCCTCAGACAAAGAGTCACATCACCTGACTCCACGTGGGTGCCTAGGGGTGGACGTGGGTATTTAGTGAGCAGTGACAGTCTCTGTCACCCTTCCCAGGCAGAAAACCTCCGTTAACCTTATATCGCCTCTAGATCAAAGTTGAGACCCAGCCGGGCATCCAGGGCTATTACAGTCCGCTTCCTTCCGCCTTTCCCAGGACACTGTCCATCTCCCTCCCTCTGTCCCTCTCTTCTCTGCCACAGAAGGAGTCACTCCCTCGGCAGTCTCCAGACCCAAAGAGCCTCAAAGGCAGACTCTACCCTTCGCACAAGCACGTTATCAGAGATCGTGCTCAGTAAACGGTTTATTTGGGGAATGCAAAGCCTTGAATCTCGGGCTCTGAAGGAAATGAACACAGAGGTCACCTACACCTGCGTATCCAAACCTGGCCACCCACCCACTCACCTAGAGAGGCCGTTACAAACGCAGACTACTCCCATGCTGGGCGGAGGGCCAGCGCCCACACCTGGGGGCAGCTGAGAGAGCCTTCCACGGGGGCAGTCACTGGGAAAGGAACGAGCATGTTGAGACACGGCCTTAGGTTTAGCACTGGGAGCCACAGCTGGCCCAGCTGACGCCCCGTCTCAGTGCCCTTCAGCCCACGGCAGGTCGGCAGACAGTCCCCACGGACACTGGACCTTCAACCAACAGCTTCCCACGCCCACAGGACAATCCTCAGATGTGCTCCTCTGGGCTTCTCAGAAGGTCCCCAGCAGGAGAGAGCCCCCATTGCCTACAGAGGTGACTTGCTTATTAAACTCTTTTTATTGGCTTTTGTCCCTTCCCTGCCGCCCTTCCCCTCTCACTGTATTTCCTGGGATCATCCCAAATAAGCTACCTGTACCCGAGTCCTTGTCTCAGGACTGCTTTGGGGGACGCTAACACAGCGAAGACAAAAGCTCGCTCACCTGCAGGAGTCCAAGACAAGGACATGGGGTGAGGGGGCAACAGGGCCCTGGCAGGTGAGGCAGGTGAGGGACGGTAGGAGGCGCCTGTGCAGGACCCTGGATCTGCTGGGATCTGCGGGCTCGGAGCAGAATCCTCGTCTAGATGCATTTGCAAGTTATTCTGTTTATACTCCCTCTGTTACCCCAAACTGTTGACAAAGTTTGGATAAGATTTTTCCAAAAAAACAATACAGACTCCCAGGCTCCATTCCAGACCCAGTGAACCTATATTTCTCAGCTGTCCAGGTAGTTGTAAACCTGGAGATGTGACTAAACCACCGACCTTCATGCAACCTTCCATATGAAGCGTAAATTCTCTGTCTCTGGAAAGCTGCTGTGCAGCCGACGGCAGGACACCGCTTAGACCGGGAGCTTGCTCCCTTGCAAAGCATTCCACCGAGCTGTAAAAGTGAGCCTGTCCTCTGGTATACCATGTTCAGTGACCTGAAGGCATGGGCCTGTCCCCACTGAGTCAATTACCCCTTGATGAAAACATCCTCATTTCCTACAACCAGCCTTTATAACACGCGTATAATTCAGGCCCATACCACCCTGGTACCTGCTCCCAGTGGCATTTCAAGTCGTCCCTTTCCCTCTTAAAGATTTGAGCTCTGAATTTAATATAATCCTCCAGCTAGCAGGATAGAATGTATTTTCTCCCCCATTTTCTGATATACCCAACCTCTATTCAGGCTGCCCGAAACCCCTGCTGTTTTCTCTGCAACCTCAACACAGTGCCTCTGGAGACCTAAGAGCACATGAAGATGTGCAAGTAGTGGCTACCTCTCCTGTTCCACCCTTCAGGTTCCAAACTCATGCTCTATACTGACAGAGACTTCAGACGTCCAGGATTGTGGCTGCTGCCACCTAGAAGTTTAAGGAGAGAGAAACAAAACTTCCAAATCGGCATATCCATCTTCTATTGCTGTGCAACAAATTACCGCAAACTTAGTGGCTTAAAGCAGCACAAATGCGCTGCCTCGCGGTTTCTGTAGGCCGGAAGTCCAGGCACAATTGAACTGGGTCCTCTGCTCGGAGCCCAGCCGCTTTTAAGGGGTCACCTGACTGGGTCAGGCTCACCTGGGAGCATCTCCCTTGCTTAAGGCCAGCTGCGCCTCGTCACATAACCTGATCACAGGAGTGCGTGGGATTCGCAGGCTCCACCCACACCCAAGGGGACAGGATTTTGCAAAGGCATAGATAGGTGACTGGGCCGTTTGGGAATTCTGCCTACCTCGGGGGTGTATTTGGATATAGAAGGAGCGAGGGCGGGCAGGGTGTTGACAGGGAAATCCAGCAGTTCTCGGTTTGGGGAAAGTTGCTTCAGTGTGGTTGCCGTGGGAAGGCCCAGTGCTCACGAAAATACCAGCAAGACAGCCGCAGGTGTGCGGGGTGGGGTGGGGCACCTGTGGACTTGGCAGCCTGCGAGCGAGGCCTGGCCCTGTTCTGACTCAGCAGGTGACGTGACTGTGGGCCACTGAGGCATGTTGCCATGTCAAAGTTGTCCCACCTACGGCCTTCACGAGGCTGTCCCACTCCAGCAACGTTTACATCCTTCCCGCTCACACTCTCCCCGGGAGGCCCGGCATCCTCCTGCGGAAGAGGAGCTGACTTTCCTACCGTGTCCCTTGTTCTTGCCTCTGTCCCACCTGAGGGGCTTGAGGGGACCTCAGCTTTTCCCAAAGCCTTCCCACAGGAATCCAGCCCCACCCACGCACGCACCCTCAGCAACTCGGCCCCCCAAGGTCAAGGCTGAATGTATCCGCGGTCTTCCGGGTCGTGAGTTATCAGAGGAGAGACTGTGGCGCTCCCAGACTGCAGGTGTCCCCGAATCCCATCCCGTCTCCAGCCTTCGCCCGGCTGCTCCCTGTGTGGAATGTCCCCCCAGCACGTGGGGCGGAGGAAGCGCGAGTGAGTGTCCTGTTCGACCATCTGGACCACTGAGGCGGCAGCACACCTGTTTCCCAGGTGGACTCTATTTATTTAGAACTGTGGCTCCCTGGTGCTGCCGCGCTCTGCCGTGCCCCTGCCCATCAGAACGTTCTCGGTGGCCAATTCGGGAGCTTCCTCCTGGAGGCCCAGGAGAGAGACAGGGCTGTGAGCGCCGGTTCCCGGAGAGCGCATGGGCAGGCAGTGGGCAGGGGCTGTGGCGGCAGAGACCCCACGGCAGAGGCTCACTGCCGCCCAGAGACCCAGGGCAGCCCAGGGCGGGCCCTCTCCCTGACCACCTTTAACCTGGGAGCTGCTTTTCTTGACACTTAATTTCATGGCAATTGGAGACGGTGCCAGGAGCCTCACTGGACATGACTCGCTGGTCTCCCCAGAGTGGGGCTCCGAGGAAGCGGCTCGCCCACAGCCAGGGGGCCAGGTCTCCCCGTCTGCACGCCGGGCCTTCTCACCCCACCTCCAGGGGGCTGCCGGGTAGCTGAGCCGCTCGTCCTGCCCCAACCCCATTTGGGCCACAGCCTCTGTGATCTGAGGTGTCACATGTGGCTCCTGACACCTGGCACGTGCCCTCTTGGTCTCAGGCCCATGAGTGGCTAGGCAAGCTGGCAGCCGTGCCTGGACTGGTGGGCAGGAGTTTGCACCCATCTGAGGGCACGTCTGGGAGGCCACAGCTCAGCATTCCGTCCCACTGATGGGTCAACACCTCCACGAACCTGGGTGACGCCCACCTGACATCCCAGCCACATGTCCACAGGTGACATTCATGTCTCAACCTCCCTCCCTCCTCGCTGTCCTGAACGCCTGAACTAGAGACACAGCTGCCTCCCAAGCACCCCGTCACACGTCCCCCAAGGTCGCTTGAATCCAACACCAACGCATCCTCTCTCCTCCTCGTCCTGTGTCCTCAGCTCAGAGCTGGCACCACCCTCCCAAACGCCGTCCACACCCAGGCACCAGCCTGGGCCCTCCTCTTTCTCACTCTCTGTCCAAGCCCCGAGCGTCCAGCTTCCCAGGTGCGCTTGACTCTCCCCAGCCCCACAGCCACCGCCCGAGTTCAAGCCCCCATCATATGTCACCTGGGCCACTTCTGCCATCAGCCTTCTGTCCGGGCCCCTGCACCCCAGTGCACCCCAGTCCTCCACCCCAAGGCAGCCCTGGGGCCTCGTGAGCAGTCGCCTGCTCACTGCCCACGTGCGTGTGTTGGGCCGGTCTGTCCTCAGCGCCAGGGACACAGCGGTGATTAGGCCTCACTCTCTGTCTCGAGGAGCTCACCCAGGTTCTAAATCCATGCCCTCCCCCAGCTCATGTCCTCAGTCCCCCACAGCTGTCAGGGCCATGTCCAAACTCCCCAGCAGGGCCACTAAGACCCCAGGAGATCTGTTCTCAGGCTCACCTGTTCCCTCCTCCCCAAATGCACCCCCAGCCCCAGCCCCACGGGCCTGATACAGCTGCCTTTGCCACGTGCTGGTTTGCGGAAGGCATTGTTGGGTGGGTTGTTCAAATTCCCTTGCAAAATACTCATTTTTCCAAGGCTCCCTTGCACCTAGGGGTACCATGTGACTAGTCCTGACCAATGAGATATAAGGCAACTTCTGACTGTTTCTAGGAAGGCCTTGAAGACTGACGTGTTGGCAGGAGTAGCAGCAGCCGTCTTATGACCAAGAAGGAATGATGAAGAGAAATTAAGAGACTTCAACTCTAATTTTTTTAGCTGCTGAAATAATGTCAGCAACTGCCTATATCTGGATTTCTTGTTATATATGAAAAATATACCATACCTCCAATTGCCTAAGCCACCAAGGTTGAGTTTTCTGTTTCTTGTAGCCGAACATACTTCAGATTGAACACACTCAATGTTCTTATCATTGTCGATGCTTAACTCATTTGCTTCTCAGCAATCCTATGACATGGATGTTTTTGTTTAGCCCATTTTATAGATGAAGAAACTGAGGTTCAGATCTTGTGGCCTCTAATTAGTGGAACTTGGATTCAACCCTAAGCAGTCCAGCTCCAGTGAGTCTCCCTCCCCAACACTGCCCCACCCGTATTCCACCCCCAGCTCTCTCAGGCCTCCGCCTCTGCAGAGGACACCCTCCCACCTGGAATCCCCTCCCCTCCCCTTCACCTGGCGAACTCATACATCAGCTCTGGAATCACCTCCTCCAGGAAGTCTGCCCTGACCTAGCAGCCTGGAGGCAGCTGTGTCCCCACTAGATCCCCCGTCTCAGCACTGATCATTCCACGTTGCACTTGCCCCGTCTCTTTCCCTCGCCATAGCCGCAAGGACAGGCAGAGCCTTGCTCGTGTTCGTGGTCCCTGCCTGCCCAGCTCCAGGACCAGACATAGAGTAGGCCTCTGGGAATATTCTGGAACAAGTGAATGGATGAATGAAGATCCTGTCAGGGATCCAAAATCCATGTCACATAACTAAAAGCCAAAGAACCTTGTGTGTGTGCGCATGCATGTGTCTGCGCAGGGAGTGGGGGTGGCGGTGAGGGTGGGTACCACGGTGAGATGCTCTGTGCAGGAGCAGGCTGGGGGCTTGGGATGGCCACGTTTCACACCCTCAGGAGGCCACCATGGAGACGAGGAGTAGATGTGCCCTTTGGAGCCCTCAAAGCCAGGAGTTAAGACCAGAGAGCAAAAACCCGTTTTTTAAAACAGTAGCAGGACGTACTTGCTAGTTGACGGAGCAACCAGAACGGAGGGAGGGAATGGCCGTGACAGGAAGGAGCGCCCCAGCAGGGGGCGCAAGCCCAGGCAGGAGGCTATGCCTAGAAGGGGTGGGACCAGCAGGCCCCGAGGTCCCTTCTGGTCCAAGATCCTACCGCTCTGTGACCAGCCCCAGTGGCCAGCAACATCCGAAGCTTCCTGCTGCCCCTGAGGCGTCCCCAACACACCAGAGCCCTCCTGAGGGCCCGGAGCCTGGAATGGGAGTGAAACGAGGACCTTGTGAGGTGGGGTCCCCAGAGGGAGGATGAGGTGGGCCAGAAAGGACCAGAGGGACAAGCTCAGGCCCAGCCAGGCTGACTGGAGCCCAGGCCCAGCTCTGCGCTTGACCGAGGCATGACTTGGGGCAGACGCCTCCCCCGCCCTCAACCTCAGGAATGACGGTGGCGCGGCACCTGCCGCGTGAGGCTGTTGGGAGGTTCACGGAGCCCACACTCTGAGGGGCCCACTCAGTTACGGGGATCCTTCCTACTGCCATCACAGCCCCCGAGGAACCTGAGTTTTCCCCCCTCAGCAACCCAGGTTTAATTTTACCAACTCCCCTTTCCCCCCAAGAGAGAGTCCCGGCCGCCCTCACCTGCCCAGCCTGGAGCAGCCCCTCCTTCCTGGGGCCGGCTCCTTTCCGGGCATGTAGCTCAAACAGTCCTTCTCAGTGCGTCCAAACTGTCCCAGCCTGTCAAAGGACCCCTGTGTGAGCCTCAAACGAGGCATTGATAGTGCCTCTGCGAGGGCTGGCCAGGCGATCGTGGGCTCGGTTGGCTTGGCCGGCCACTCGGACGTCCCCAAACCCAGCTATTTCCTGTTCTTCAGGCCGGCCCCCTCCCAGCTGCCTGGCCACAGGACACAATCCCACTATACATCTCAGCCTGTTCCTGCGCTCTGGACCAGGGCGGGGGTGGGGCAAGGGGGACGGACAGAGTAGTCACATCAGCAAGTTCAGGGTCTTCTGGCCCTTAGGACACACAGCCATGCTCCTTTGGTCCCCTCTTGGTAGGATGCAAGGCTGGGGACAAGGCCAATCCCCTTCCTCCCATGACCTCTGTTCCCAATCCACACTCGGTAGGGACTTCTCAGGGGCCCTCTTCACATGGCTCTTCACAAGGAGCTCACATAGACTGGGGCTCCAGCCCCTCTCAGCAGCCTCCACTTGGAGTAAGGGGAAAAAAGGTGCTTGATCTAATCTCTGAGTGCTGTGTGGCCTCAGGAAAGTAACTTGATGTCTCTGGGAGCTCACTTTCCCTCTCTGTTAGAGTCACACTTTGTCAATTGTTTGGGGGTCTAGTAAAGAGCAGACAAAATCCATAAAGAAATCTGTCATCCCCAAGAAAAGCTGACAGCACCTCTCAAACCCATCTCCTTCCCTGCTTCCCTAGTGACGACTTCCCCAGCCTTCTTACAGGTCCCTGAATTTGGTCTCTTCCCTCCTAAAACCCAGACCTGACCCTGTAACTCCCTTTCCCCAAACTCTCCAAAGACACCTGTGCCGGGATTAGTCCATGCTAATTGGCATGACCTTCAAGGCTCTATGAGGTCTCTTTTGGAACTGGTGGCAGATCCCGACCCAAACTGCCCCAGCTCACTCCATTGACTTCACTCAGGCAGGCGTCAGCAGCTCAGCAACCCCAGGGCAGAAAAGGTAAGAGCTAGAGAAAGAGAAAGAGAGTTACTAAAGAATTTGAGTCCTGAATCCAGCCATGCCTTAAGCCAAAAATCCCTGGATTTTTTATTTATATGCGAGCCGAGAAGTATCATGACCACCTTTTATTTTATAATAAACTTGGTTCACTAAGGTTTCTGTTGCTTACAACTATCTTCTTCCCATAAACGCCCTTCCTCACTGAGGTTAGCCAGGGCGAGCTTGCAGCCAAAGAGCCCTGCTGCATGCAACGGCTCTTCCTGATCCAGGCCCAGCACCTGGCCAGCTTCCTCTGCCTCACCGCCACCTGCAGCTAGCTGAGCCACTTCCCGAAGCTCCTCCCCCCACCGCCCTGGAGTCCTTGCACATCCTGCTACTTAGGCCTAGAACCTCCTTCCCACCACTTTGCTTACTGCTGACTCCTCCTTCAGACTCAGCTTGGTGACACCTCCTTCAAGAAGCCTTCCCTGGGCCCCAGGCCAAGTCTGAGGTCCCTCGACTTTCCCTATTGTGGTGTTGGCCATGGGCCATTATAACTGTTTATGGATCTGTCCCCTCCCCAAGACTGCAAGTAATTGGAGGCACGTAGGACCCATGAGGTCATCCCTAGTGCCCAGGCAGGACCCGGCTCTCAGTGGGGACTCTCCAAGTGGGTGTAGTTCACACCTGACTTGGGAGACATCAGGGCACTTAATCATGGACTGTGACTCATGATCCGAGTCACACTTACAAGCTGGGCATGGCCCATGGGAGCTTCTGGACAGAATCAACAACTGTGTATGTGTGTGTGTGTGTGTGTGTGCGTGCACACACGAGAGCACGCGTGCTGGGGGCGATGGGTGCAGAAGGCAGGTCCCCGGCCCTCCTCCTACACCGCATCTCAGGAAACACAACCGCCAGAGAGAAGCTTGTTGCTGCTTTATTGAAACACAAAGCAATACACAAAGGGGTGTCAGCGCAGAGTCTCCTACACAGCCTCTCCCTCTGTGCCCCCCACGGACCCCAGACACCTGCCTCCACGGCCCTGTCCCTGCTTCTGGGTCAGCTCCCTCAGGAGCCCGGCCACAGGGAAGCAGGCAGTAGGGGTGCTGGGGCCAAACCCTCGTGACTGCCACCACCACGGCCCGCCGCAGGGTCTGCGCCCACAGGGGGTTGCCTGTTGCCTGTTTTGTGACCTCTGGGTTTAGTCCAGCAAGCGGTCGTGCCTGACTGCAGGGCTGAACTTCTGCTTGTCCCCAGGCTGTGTGCAGAACTGCCTCCCCTATGACTGACTTGACAGCAATCGGTGGCCTGGCCTGCGGGATGGACTGACAACTGGTTAGTAAGGTGACGGGACGGAGGTGACCTCACAGCGTCCACGGCTGTGTGACCACAGAGGGACTGAATCAGCAAGCATTCGACTGCTGGTGGTGGCAGTCCGCAGGCAGACGGTTGTGCGTGCGAAGGGACTGTTCTATGATCCAAACTACTGTCGCTTCCTGCAGCCGATTGTTGAATGACAGTTCGACAACCGTTTAACTGAATGTTCATTTGCATTAACAACTACACAGCCACCCAGAGGTGCCGAATTGACCAGAGTGGGCAGCCAGTTGTGGGGTTCATTTGAATTAAATGATTTGGGAGTTAAGCTGATTGTTTAATTGAATTTTATCACTATTCTATTTGTTACTATTCTAAATGACTTATGATTGGCTAATTAATAATTGCTTAAGCAAGCCATTTGAAGAGATTGATTATAAATGTGTGTGTGTATATATATATTTAGGGGCTGGCTCATTGATGACGACAAAAGCGCTGTGTGAACTGTTACAAACCAATGCAATGGACCAAATTTCTTTACTGAACTGACAAGTGAGTTTTTGACTTGTCAGTTTCTTGGTGGAATTGATCGAGTTGATAGTTGTTTAAGAAACTCACCAAATTTAGAATGACCAATCATCTAAACAAGTGTTGGAGCTAATCGAAGCAGTCCAAGCACTTGTGGACTGAATTTTTGAGAGACCCGAGAAGTGATTCAGCCCTAAAGGGTTGACCCAGTTGTGAGCATCTCACAGGCCCTGCAGGGGAGCAGGCCAGCGAGGGAGACACAGCAGATTGTCCTGAAGTCAGCCAGGGGGGTCCACCCAGGCCACAGAGGCCACCAAAGCAAAGAAGCGGATTACATAGCAGCTCCGCCCCTCCCAGCACTTGGGCTGGGGCCTGGCGAGGGTCACACCTCTGAGTATGGGGGCGGCGGTGGGCCCCCCTCTGGAGCCTTAGATGGCAGAGATAGAGCTTCCTCGTAGGACGGCAGGACCACCTGAGAGAGACAGAGATGAGGGCTGAGTATTGGCAAGAAGACCTGCAATTCCAACCTGGGGTCCAGGGACCGAAACCCCTACATGTGGCAAAATGATGATGATGGTAATGACTAGCATGTCTCAGGTACTTGCTGTGTGCTAGACATCGCCTGCCTGAGACAAGTGCAGGATCTGTTCCTGTAGTGGACATGCTTGCCTTTGCCCATTCAGCACCTCAAGGGCCCCTTGCTTTGACAACAGTGCACCATTCTCCTTGGGAAACCGTGCTCAGTTCATGTGCCTTCAGAAAAACTGGTCCCACCCCTCAGATCCAGGGGGTGGACAGGTATGGGGCTTGGCCACTTAAAGTAAAATTCCATCCATCACCCTGGCTATACTCATTGGTTTAGGGATAAGCATGTGACCCAAGCTGGTCCAATGAGACATAATCCTGGGACTTTCTTTTCCTGTTGGGGTTACTGAGAAGGTACAATGTCAGCCTGTGGGGTTTGGCAGCCCTTTTGCCACCAGGAGGGAAGGGCTCTCTGAAAACAAAGCTGGCACTGAGGAAAGCAGAATGAAGGGGTAAGAGAATAAGATCACATCCTGATGCAAGGACTCAACCAGGCCTGAGGCAGACCTGCGTCAGACATTGAGGTTCTGTGAACTAGCAAATTCCTTTTTTTATTTAAGTCAGATTGAGTTGGGTTTCTGCTACTGGCAACCAAAACTGTCCTGCTTGATACAGTCCCACTTTACAGATGAAGAAAGTGAACCACCGATAATTTAAACCAGTTGCACTTTTCCCATCACTTCTCCGGTCAGCTGCTTCTAAGTGCACCCTCTCTGCCTGGAGAGCCTCCTCCCCCTTCCCAGCTATCTCAGATCCATTGACTCTCCAAGATTTGGCCAGTGTCACCTCCTCCAGGAAGCCCTCCCTGGACTCCCAGATGAGGCCAGGTGCTTCCTCTGTGCTCACTGCCCCTGTGCTTCACGCCAAGTTGTGATCGTACGTCTATGTCTGGGTTCTGTCTGGACTGTACACTCCCCTGATCTCATATCCCCAGGACTGGCTATAAGATCAACCGCGAGTGAGAGGCAGTGAGTACCGAGTGAACGAATGGAATCTAGACTATCAGAGCTGAAAGGGAGATCATCGTTCTTCTGGTCCAACCCTCATCTTACAAGTGGAGAAACTGAGGCCTGGAGAGGGAAGGGACTTGGCCCACATGGCACAGGGAGTGAGGGGCAGAGCTGGGATCTGACCCTGGGTCAAGCTCACCTTCTCCAGCTCCTTGGAGTCGCTCTTGTCCTCGACCGAGTTCACGTACTTTATGAACCTGTAGCATCTCCACACGCACTTGAACATGTAGACCTGGAAAGAGGCCCCGGTTAGGCTGTGCTTGCCGACCCCCTCCCACCGCCCCATCGGGCCTGGGACAGGTGCCAGCAGGAGCCACAGCTCGCTCCACAGGGCAGCTCCCAGCGGCTGCCCGTGTCCCTGACTTGCTACAATGGCAGGGTTTTCCCTCCTCTTCACTCCGCTGGCTGTGCCACCACAAACACACTCCAATGTGTCACCATCTCTGTCACCAGGCCTGGGACTGGAAGCTGGACCCTATCCTCTGGACCTGACCACCCCAGAGATGAAGGCCACTCCCCTCCCTCCTTCTCATTACCAAACCTCCATTAATATGACCGCAGATCCCCTCTATATGTTGAAGCCTGAATCACGTGACACTGTAACCTGGGTAAAGCAAGGTTCATTACACCCCTTTCACAGGTGAGACCCGGGGCCTGGAGAAAAGTGACCTGCTGAAGACCAACCACACGGCTGGCAAGGGTGTGGCTGGGATCCAAACCCAGGTCAGTCTGAAACTGATTGCAGACAGAGCAGCTTCCCTCTGGGTTACTCGTCAGACCCTGACACCAGAAGGCAGGCGGTCTTCGAAGATCCACGCCCTCTAACGGGCTGTCCCCGAGGATCCCGAGTCAAGTCAAAGGAGCCGGCCCAGGCAGGCTGGAGGAAGGCGCTAACAGCAGGGCAGGGGCAGCGAAGGACACACATCCCTGCGTTCTAACTATCTGGGGTGGGTGGGTCTGGGCCATGGCACGGCCTCAGCCACCCCTGGGCGAGGGGCCACTCACCTTCAGGACGAGGACGGTGATGAAGGCGATGGAAAAGATGATCATCATCTTGATGAACTGGCTATGCGTCATGTTATCCTGGCTGGGGAGGTAGTTCTGCAATAGATGCGGGGGCCACGTCAACACCGCTGGCCGTAAGGGGTTCTAATACCACCAGACGTCCAGGAATAACAAGCCCACTCTGCACACACGTGGGAGCTCAGCATAGCACACCAGTGACCTTGGTCAGTGGCCACGACAGCCTTAGGAAGCAGGTGCTACCATCAGCCCCATCTGATACGTGGGCAAACCAACGGCAGCAGACGTGGCCACTGCTGCCTTCCAGACCCCTGCCCAGGCTGGTGCACCCACCCCCAGCCCAAGGGCCACACTGGGGTGTGGACCCCGGCCCCAGACTCACCATGTGGTTCATGGCCTTGAAGTTGAGATAGGTGGGCACTTCCATGTAGGAGCTGCAGAGGGTCAGGATGCTCAGGCAGAAGTCCACCAGCTGCAGGGTCATCAGTGGGACCTTGGAGGGGCCCTTCGGAGGACAAAGGAGAGGAGGAAGAATAAAAACCAGCAATGAAAGGCCCAATTCCCATGGGGCACGCAGCAGGTCGCTTGAGAGGCTGTCTCGGCTAGAGACCTCAGTGCCTCTGCAGCCCCTGTGCCCAGAGAGGAGCAGGTGCCGGGTGTCCACAGCGAGGGCTGGTGGCCGGGCTGGGACTAGAACCAGAGTCTCCTGACTCCCGGGCCAAGGCGCTTCCACGGCACAGCACCTCCGCCTCTTCAAGGACAGCAGTCAGGGGGAGTGTGAAAAGCGACTTTTCAGGGACAGCATCCTTGATTGGCAGCAGCCTCACCCATGGGGGTGCTGGTCACTGGCGGGATCCATCTTTCTCTTCCTTTCTTCCACTTGGCTCCCAAGGCGGGAGCAGACTGGGGCTGGGGACTGAAAGGGAACGTGCCCTCTCCCTTGTGTCAATGGCACAGGGCCGGCATCCGCTGGGTGCACACCATGTGCGGAGCCCTCTGTACACATTTTCCTCCCTTAATCCTCCTAAGACGTGCTGACGAGACGTGATTACAGAAGCATGTCACAGAGGAAACACTTGGGATGATTTGGAGGGGCTCAGGGACTTGCTCAAGGACAGCAGCTAGGAAGGGGGCTCCCACCCCCACCACCCTGAGCCCAGGGCCCGTGTCCGGCCCCTCCCGTCTCCCAGGCCAGGGCAGGGACAGGCGCGCACTCACAGGGCGGCTGCGCGAGGCCAACTTGAGGTAGGCGGGCAGCTCGATGTAGGAGCCCAGCAGGGTGAGCAGGCACAGCAGGAAGTCCATGATTTGCAGGGACAGGAAGGGCAGCAGGTACTTCTCCCGGTTCTGAAAGGCAGGCCCAGCGCTGCGTCCTTCACACGCAGCCGGCGCCGCCCCACCCAGCCGGTGTCCCCACGCATCCCCTTCCCGCCCTCTCCCGGCTCAGCCGAGGGCGCCCCACACAGACCCCCACACCCTCCTCTGAGTGACACTCTGGGGACAGGGAGAGGGTAAGACCCAGGCCCCGCGTGAGAAAAGCCTTGGTGGTGCAGGAGACACATGGGAACCGTCCCCGCCTAGATGCGCTCAGAGAGCAGGACCTGACTCAACTCGCTCCCAGGAACCCAACAAGGAAGGGCTTTGTGTCCATGCTACAGAGGATCAGAGAGGGCTTCCTGCAGTGGGGACACCGGCGAGACCTGGGAAGGTGATCAGGAGCGGAAGGGGAAAGCGGCAGGTACTGGCGGCCGGACAGAGCCTGCTCTGGGTGCACAGTGGACCTTCCCCCACCTGCCACTCCCTGGGGTTAAGTCCTGGTAAGAGGCTCTGGGGGCCGAGGCTGAAGTCCCTCTCCTTCACTTGAGAGCAGGTGACCGTAGTGACCAGTACGCACGCACATGCACCACCGTCGGGCAGAAGCACAGAAGCGGTGGTTGGGTGCCTCGTGTGGTTATCCAAAATCACTCGGGAGGAACAACCCAGACTGACTCAGAGCCCAGGGACGCCCTGCTCCGTGTTCCCAGCTGGACCATCTGGGTTTCTACACACGCGGCATTTCAGGCGGGCAGGGACACTCCAAACCCGCACCAAATCACTGTCCCACTCTGCTGGCCCTGTAAGTGCCAGGATGCTGTCCGCACGGGAAGGACCCTCTCTCTGGATCCTGCTCCGTGGCTGTGTGGGGAGGCCCTGGCTTCCTGCTCTCTGGGGCTCAGGGACAGGCAGGTTCCTCTTTGGCAGGAGGTTGAGCCACAGCCTGTCTCGACCCTCCCCCCAGCTTGGCCTCAGGCCTAGGAGCCCCTCAGTTGTCACACTGGACTGTCTCTGTCTTGCCGAGGGTCTGCCTTCCCCAGCCAGACCGGGAGCTCCCCAGGGGGTCCCTCGGCGCTGGTCGTGCCTGCGCCCTGGCTGACTCGGGCCGTCCTCGCCTACTTCAAGACCCCGTGCTTTCTCCCTTCTCCCCACGCCTAAAACACTTCCTCTTCTCCCTCACACAGTTCCCCGCCTCCCTCTGCAGCTTGAAACGCTGTGGGGCACCAGCTGGTCCTCGCCAAAGTGCCCGCGATCAGCACCCCCCACACATGGCCCCGTGGTGGCCGCATTTTAAAAGGAAACTGAGGCCACCAGCCCAGGGAGTCCCGAGGAAACGAGGCTCTCTCTCCACAAGGTAAGAGTGAAGGTGTCTGAGTGCAGATGGGGCTCCCTCCCTCCCTGCGCCGCCCACCCCCGAGGGTGTGGCAGGGAGGGTGCGAAGGGACCCCTTCCTGCTCCCTGACCCAGCCCCACCTTGACCACGCCGACCAGCAGGCTCAGGCTGATGATGAAGAGCATGATGATGAGCAGGAAGCTGGAGACCAGGTCGGCTGAAAGGCAAGAAGGAGCCGTGAGGGGCCCAGAGGTGCCCCGGGGACCCCCAGCCAGGCTCCAAGGGCCACACTTTGGGAACCACGGTGGTGGGGACATGAGCGTGAACAAGAAAGCCCAGGCCCTGCCCTGTGCAGCCCTCAGTCTAGAGGGGACACAGAGACAGTGGACTGCACATTTCAGGTAACACGGATGATGTAACAGGGCGCCATTCAGGTTCTACTGTAGCCAGGTGAGGTCAGGGAAGAAGTCCCCGAGGAGTCGGCCACCAGCGGTGGGAGAGGGTGTTCCAGGCAGGGCCCAGGACAGGGACGGGCGTGGTGTGGGCAGTGTGGCCAGAGCCAGGTGTGTAATGGGAAGTCCACACAGCAGGAAGATGCGGACAGAGGTCAGCAGTGGCTGGATCTCATGGTGAGGGGTTTTCATTTGACTTCAGTGTGACGGGCTTAAGCAGAACACTGGACTGTCACCTTTACAAGCCAGTTGAGTCTGCAAAGCACTTCCCCATCTGCTCTCACCACCTGGAGACGTGGGCAGGGATACTCCCACTTGCAGATGAAACATCTGCGGCTCCAAGGAAGGGACTTGCCGGAGGTCGACCAGCAGGGAAGCGGCAGAGCACAAACCCCCACCAGTCTACCCCTGGCCAGGGCCCTCCCCATCCTCCTCCCCCCACAACCCCATCGTCGTCCCTTGGACCTACCCATCTTGAGGTAGCCCATCTTTGAGAACTTGCAAGAGGCCTTGCCGTGGGCCACCTCCACCGAGTGCTCGATGAACAACAGGACGCTCATGATCTGGGGACAGAACAGAGTATCAGTCACAGGCCTGCAAAGCTCCAACCCCAGTCCCCAGCCCAGTGCCACCCCTTGGTGTGCAGCAGGGGCCACGGGGTACAGGTCCTAGAGCAGCTGGGGTACCAGGGCAGGAGGGTGCCCTGGATAGGAGAGTAGCCTTTACAGACAGTCAGCTCAGTCACATAAGCCTGGGTACGCCTCCTCCCAGTCGTATGACCTTGGGCACAACACTTGACTCCTCTGTGCTTTGGTTTCCCGCCTGCAAGATGGGGATGGTACTAGTAGCTCCGTTTGGAGGCTGCTGTGAGGGGTAACGAGACTGTCCCAGGAGAGCACGCAGAGCCACGTCCGGTTCTCAGTAAGTGGCACCTGCTCCTGTGGACGATCAGGCTTGAAGAAGGGGCGAGAGCTGAGGGCCCCTCTGCACCCCTGTTGTAACAACAGGCTCTGGGCATCGTGGGGTCTTTGTCACGGCATCTGAGCATCGCAGAGCTTCAGGTTCTTAGAATCGTCAGCACAGGCTGGGAGAGCCCTGGAGAGCATCTGCCACCTGAATTCCGGAGTCCCCTGTCCACCCCATCCCCACAGCCCCTCGATTTCCCAGTCTTCAAAATGGAGATAAGGATATCGGCCTCACAGGGCTGTGGAGGGGCCATATGGTATGATCTACTTAAGGTACCTGGCAGATAGTAAGCGCTCTGTCTATCCAAGCTGTTAATATCATTATTACCATTGTCCCCACTGGACTGCAGGCTCCAGGCACGGAAAGGCTGTGTCTCTCTTGTTCAGCTGCTCTAGTTCTTCTATTTGTTGAATGAATGAATGAATGAATGAATGAACCTGACACCCTCAGGAGACCTTTGCTAATTATGATGGAGAAGGGGCATCTGACAGGCCTGAGTGTCAAGGTGACCCCAGCAACAATTAAAGTCCAGCCACCAAACTGCAGTTCAAAAGGAACTTGGGGGTCACTTTGTCTGTGCTCCCCCACCATCCAGTGCAGGAATCCTGTGCCACAGCCTCTACTTAAATGCCTCCAGCCATGAGACCTCACAGCCTCCTGTGTGTCCATGCCCTTGCAGCAGGCCCTCCCCCCCTCCCCCAACACACACATACAATTCTCCAAGCACCATCTGCTCACACTGAGAACAAGACTGTCCCCTCCCTTGTAGTGGGTGCCCTACCTCTATTAATATGGCCCAAGCTTACACTGGCTTTCTAGGCAGCCTTGCACTGGTAACTCATGATCAGCTGACAGGCAACCAGACACTCACCATCTGTTTCCCTCTTGCTGACTCTGTGGGTTTTTTAAGTTGAGACACAGGTCTCAACTTGTCTTCCTGCCGTGTTACATCATGTTCAGGGGGGTGGAGATGGTCAGAAAACTGATAAGGAAATGGGCCCTGAAGTCAGATGGAGATGAATTTGAAGTGACCTTGCACAAGTTAGTTCACCTCTCTGAGTTTTCATCTGGAAAATGGCGGTCACTGGATTTAGTGAGGACGAAGTTGCGTTGTATTTGCAAAGCACCAGGCTAGGGGCTGGCAGGGGGCACTTGGCAAACAGAATCTGCTTTTGGCTGGGGAGAGCTTCCACGGAGCATTTGAGCAGCCTGCTGTAGCTGCACCTCTCTCTAGCGCAGAGTGAACCTAAAAGGCTCTGTCTCACCAGGAAGGCTGAGAGCAGCCCGAGGAGGAGGCAGGTGTGGTGGGGGCTGCCTGCAACCACAGGAAACCCCTGCCCCAGAAGAGCTGCTTCCTCCGCCCTGAAGGCCAGAGTCGCAGCTCCTGTCTTTAGGGTTTTGCTTCTAATGAGGGAAAGAGAAAGCGGAGGTAGATGACAGCTCAGTCCAGGACAGAACCGGCTGCCCTGTGAGGTGGTGAGTTCCCTGTCCCTAGGGTTTTGTGGCAGATCTCAATGAGTCACAGCTGGGCTTAAAAAGGGCATGTGAACATCTACCAGGTATGGCACGAGAAGGCTTTTAAAATCCCAAGAATCCAGAATGATATGAGATTTGGAACAAAGCTCAGATCCAGGCAATCCCAACTTCCAGTTGCTAGAAGGGGCCTCCATCCACTTGACTTTTAAATTCCCACTGTGTGTTTTATAAGCTCAGAGAGGTTAGGTGGCTTGCCCAAGAACACACAGCAAGTTGGGGACAAATGGAACCCAAGTCCAAGTCTCCCAGTGCTGTCCTGGTGCCTTCCCATTCCCCGCGCCCCCAAACACCCAGAGCCCGCCACCCTGAACCCCACAGGGCTCAGATATCTTGACCATGCACCAATGTCACTAAAACCTTTTGAACACACTCCTCTATATTTCTTTATTTGGATTATACCATGTGATACTGTCCTAGTTTATCACGAACATCATAAAACATACTCCCAAAAAAAGGTCCAGAAATTAGTAAAAGATAAAATTGAAAAATTTAGAAATTCTAACATTGTCATCCTGAGACTCTGAGGTCACCTTGGACATTACCCCACTTTGCAGACCCCTGCTGACCTACGACTCACCCAGCCCCAGCTCCCTGATTCTGGGCCTACGCATTTCTCACTGCCCTGGCCCGTGCACAATCCTGCCATTAGCATCCCAACCGCCCCTCCAGCCACCCCTTCTGAACGGCTGGGGACCCCAGGACGGGGAAGACAGGGGCACTGGCACAGCCCAACTCCGTGCTGGGTGATCCCCCCACAACCCAGCAAAGGGGCTGTTTTTAATACCTTCACCCCATTTCACAGATGAAGAAAGTGAGGCTCAGAGAGGTCCAGTGCCTTGCCCAAGGCCTCCCAGCTGGTCATCTGTAGGTCCAGGATTGAAATCTTGGCCAAGTGCCCCCACCACCTGCCCAGCATCTCCCGGCCTCCTGGCCCTGTCTGAGACCTGCCCCCTCCCCCGCACCCACGTGGGTGCCTCCCTCGGTGGGGTCAGAGGCGCCCCATTTCCTCTCCCCTCCACAGCCTCCTCTCCCTCCCCGCAGCGGGAGCACCAAGCAGCAGCAGGCGCCAGAGTGTTGCTACTTTTGCTAAAACCACCTGCACTTAAACCAGGCTCGCCCTGCTCCATCTCGCCTTCTCAACAACCCTTTGGCAGGGAGAGGGGACATGGTTTTGTCCCCATTTGCCAGATGACAGCCCTGAGGCTCATAGAGGGCAGGGACCAGCCGAAGGTCACTGAGTGAGGCAACCTCGGAGCCTGACCAGACCCTCTGTGGGGCCTCAACCTTCCACACCCGAGTGGCTCCCTAGGACACTCGGGACAAGAACTCACATTTATTGGGTGCCTGCTGTGTGCTCAGATCTATACACACAAGCTTGCATGGCCATCTCCCAAAACCCTGCAACATCTCCCCATTTGACAGTTGAGGAAACGGAGGCTGCAAGAGGAGAGCTCACATGTCCTGTGTCATGTGGCCCAGCCGAGCAGTGAGTCCTGCTGCCTCTGCTCCCAGGATCCAGGGTCCCCTTGGGACTGGGCTGGCTGCTCTGGGACTCAGCTCCTGATCTCTCCTGATCTCTCCAGCCATCTGCCCCCTGCCCCCAGCAGCCACGCCCCAGACGCCCAGCACTCAGGAGACAACAGCTGGGACACTGGAGGCCTGACTGCTGCATGGCCCTGGCCAGGTCCTGTCTTCTCCCTGGCCTCGGCTTCCCCCTCTGGTCAATGAGGAGAGTCACCCCCATTTGCACTCGGGGCCATGGGGAGGGCTGAACGCAGGAGGGTCAGGGGAACAGAACCCCTACACACTATAGGATTAGGATGTCACGCCCAGGCTGCCCAGGGTCTCCTGGCCCAGAGGCCCCAGGGTGCCCCAGCCTGCCCCTTGGCCCCAGAAGGCCCTCACTGCCCCACCCAAGTCCCTAACCGAGAGCCGCTGGAAATTCCCAGGAAGCAGCTGGCTTACCTACAGCATCCGCTGGGAGAGGCCCGGAAACTCCGAGAGTCTAGATTTCCAGGCCCCCAGCCCTGACCTACCCTCGTGCCCCCTGGTTTCCACCTGGACACAACGCTGTCCTCTCTCTGAGCTCTGAGAGCCCAGCTGGGCCGTGACAGGCACAGGGCTTGTCGTCTCCTGCCAGGATGCCCAGGAAGGCAGATGCGCCCGCCCACCTGTCCCTCCGCGACAGCGTCTTTCACCCGCCGTTCTTGGTGCTGCCCTGCTGAGGTCGTGAAGTAAGGGCAGGGTGCTGCGGTGTGATTCAGGGCCCCACCGAGCTCTGTGCCCTGAGCAAGCCGCTAACCTCTCTGGGCCTCGGCTCCTCCTCTGAGGAAAGGGACAACCGCTGGACCTGCCTCTCTTTCCTTTCCCGGTGTCCCTGAGGAGCAACCCACAGCTTGAGCTAAGAGAAGGAGGCCAGGGTCGTAGGAGGAGGGAGGTCGGGGAAGGTGGGGCAGTGGGGGCCATGTTGATATGGCCGGTGATCACCGTGGCAATGACAAAGAGGGTGCCAAGGTGGACTGTCATGGGGGAGGTGCTGCTCAGGAGGGACTGCAGTGGGGACCACGCTGAGTGGGCGTGGCTGTCACGACGTTGCTGGAGTTGGCCAGGTGGTGACAGTGAGGCTCATGGGGTGGTGACGACAGTGGACATGGCAGGGGTGCCGGCGATGCAGGTAGCGCCAGCGGGCACGCTGGGAGGTGGGGATTGACTGCCATGGTGCAGTGGAGATGCCGCTGCTGACGTTGATGACATAGATGGGGTGATGACAGTGGGGACATCCTGAAAGGCTGGTGACACCAGATCCCCTGATTCTGGGGTTCTAAGACCAGATCCCTCTGCAGGGAGTGGCCCCACTCTGTCCCCCTCCTGGAGGCTCAGGACCCCCCATCCCAGAAGCAGGCAGGGAGAGACCCACTCTCCGCAAGTTTCGGGGGCGAAAATCACGGGAAGGACCAGCCCCCAGTGAGCACCCCGCTGTCTGCCACACGGTGCATGGACACCTTCCTGTCCATCCCGTAAGTCGTAAGTCGCTTCTGCTAACAAACATGCCAGCTCAGGGCTGCCCTGCCTTGACCTCAGCCCCTCCCATCAGATACTGCGGTTTGCAAAGTGAATCTCAAGTGTCACACCCTCACACCCTCTCAGGGCTGCAGCACCCTGACCACACGCAGGCCACCATTATTGTTGTTACCACCCCTGTCCCTGAAGCTCAGCCTGTCAAACTCACCAGCCCCCCTGTTTTCCCTGGGGTCCGCAGTTGGTCTGCAAGGATGGCAGAGGGACTCAGATGCGTCAGCCGCCAGAGGAAGCTCCCCTCCCCCACCCCGTGCTTCCAGCCACAGCTTATCAGGGGCAGCTGGTGGGGGCCAGACCTCCCAGAACACTATCTCCCCAGCCACCTCTCCAGCCAGCCCAGATGCCATCGGGGTGCCCCCATCCCAGGGCCACACACTCACTCCCCCGCACATCCCCCCACCTCCACCTCCCAGAGCCTGGCTCCTCTCTTCTCTCTGTGCCCCTCCCCTCCCCCCACCTCTGCAGCTCTGCATGATGAACTGCCCCTCCCCCCACAGGGCTCTGGCACTCACGGACCTCGGGACCTCAGGGAGAGCCCAGTGCAGCCACCCATCCCTGCGTGACCCTGGCCTGGCCACTTTACCTCTCTTTGCCTTGGTTTCCTTTTCCGTAGAAGAGAGAGAAGAACCCACCCACCCGGCGGCATGGCTGTAAGAACTAAACGAGGGGACGTATGTCTACACCGGAGATGGCGACTGAGAAAGACACCAGACGCGGGGCCCAGGGGCCACGGCCACTCTGTAATAGCCCCAAGCTGGGAACAGCCCAAACGTCCTCCCGCAGGAAAACAGGCGAATGCGCTGCGGCGGACTCGCGCATGCTGACATGCTCTACCACAACGGAAAACCGGAGCTCACTGCCCGCAGCCACACGCGCAGCTCGCAGACATGCTGTTGAGAAGAGACGCCACACACCACAGAACACGTGCTGTAGAATTTCGCCTCTGTGTGGTTCTAGAGCTGCGCCTATCCGTGGACCCGCACACGGGGGTGGAAGTCAGTGGGGAGGGAGCGACGGGGAGGGGCTCCAGGGCCTCTGGGTGCTGGTCCTGTCCGGTTCCCTGTCTGGGTGGAGGTTGCACGGCTGTGTTCACTTTGCACAAGTTCATCGAGATGAGCATTTATGATACCCACACGTTTCTATAGGTCAGTTATTCATCAATCAATAAAAGGTCCACAGAAACAAGGTGAAATAGAGACTGGCTGGCACCTACTAGATGCCAGGCTCGGTGGGATCACGAAGATGAATCAGACCCAACCAAGCCCTGGATGAACGTCCAGGACAGGGGACACGACGCACAGGGACCCAGCACACAGGGCTCCGGGGAAGCTCCAGGAGCTCAGGGTCCAGCGGTGGTGGCTCAAGGCAGGCTTCTCAGAGGAGTGGGTCTTAAAGAGTTCAGCCGCAGGGCAGTGGGGAGAGTGCTCCAGGCGGAGGGAACGGCGTGAGCAGAGGCCGGTGCGGGTGAGACGCACTCAGGAAACTGCAGGACGCTCCTCTCAGTGAGCTGTGATGTGGGGCCACCCACGTGCCCAGCGAGCAGTAGGCTCCAGTCAACGGCAGCCGATGGCCGGGAGAACACACGGACCCCTGGTCTTACAGGGGTGGGGACTTGGGGGCAGAGAAGCGGGGAGAGCACTCCAGGGGAAGGGACAGCTCCTGCCCAGGCCCAAGAAGCATGGTGGTTCAGATGCGCTTGATGAGACGTCACCCGCAGCACAGGAAGTGCGAGGACTGGAGCACCAGCAGCTGGCTCCAGCCCGGGGCATCCTCAGACCTGCCCCCACCTCCAAGCCCCACCCCCACCCCACCCCCTCCCCAGCAAGGCCCAGCCGCTGCCCTTCCAGGCCTGCCTCCAGGAAAGAAGACAGGGAAGCAGGGCTCTGCCCAAAGGAACAGGGCGCTGAGGGTGACATTCCTGCCCAGTGACTCCCAGCAGCAGAGACATCCTGGCTGGAGAGTGTCCCATCAACTCTGCCTTCATGGGCCATGTCTGGGGGCTCAGAGCTGACCTCCAGGCTCGGCCGGGGCCCCGACATGCTCCACTTCCTGAATATCCAGGAAGCACCCTGCACACCCCAAACTGTTCCCAAAACCATCACTTCCCTGCTTATCTTCAGAGCAAAACCCACAATAATAAGTGTTATCACTAATCATTGCTATACATTAATTAGGCGCCAGGTCCTCCTCTGAACACTCACGCACAGTCAGCCCTCCGTATCTGCGGGTCCTGCATCCACATATTTCCCCGGTGATCTGAGGACACAGACTCTGCGGACACCAAGTGCTGCCTGTACACGGCCTCCTGTCGTCTTCGTCTCGGGCTGAGACAGGCTCTGTTGTCACCCCACTCTTCCCCCATTTTGCAGGTGAGACTGAAATCGAGTCTTTCCACGTGGGCTCTGTGTTTCCAAGGACAAGGCTCTGGGCTTTACAGCCGACCCCCCTCCATCGCTGCCAGGAAGCCCTGCTCCCCCACCTCACGCTCTTGTCCTCTGTCCACCACAGGCTGCGAAGTCACTGGGCCTCCCTGAGCCTCAGTTTCCTCTTCTGTAAAATGGAAGCCCCGGTGGCGGCTGCTCTTTGTCAGGTCACAAATGGGGGGTTTTGTCCCCTACTTGACTGGGGAGGAAACTGAGGCTAGAGGAGGGGTGCCTTGCCCTGGGCAGCCTCTGAGCAGGGCGAGGCTGTGAAGGTCCGGGCCCTGCCTCCTGTCTCATCAGGGGGTTCTGCGCCCCGCTTCGCAGGCAGGCTGGGGTCCCCTGGGAGACCAGTGCAGGCCTTGCAGCGAGCTCAGCTCGAAGTCCTGGTTCCAGGCTCCTGCTCTAGGCTCAAAATAAAAGCCTCACTTCCTGGGGGCTCAGGGTCAGGGTGGTGGTGGAGAAGCCTCAGCCCAGGCCAGGCCCTGCCCCTGGCCACCCCCTCAATGGGCCTCGTGGGCCTCCCACCGTTTACAAGCCAGAGGGTGGGGCTCACACCCCAGAGAGGAAGAGAACAACTCAGTTCTGACTAGGACTCCCAGCCAAGACCCTAAGCGGGGGCCACGACTGCCGCCCTACCCCCGCTGGCCTCCCCACCCCTCCAGGAAGGGCACAGCGCTGCAGTGGCAGAGAACAGGGGCTCTGTGTCCAGCCCGGGGGCATCAGGCATGAAGGTGACAGGTTCTAACAGATTCGCACCCGGGGTTTCCCCCCACTGGCAGTTGGGAACTATTTTTAGGCCCTAACAGATGAGCCTTCCAGAGTGGAGGGGCCCCTGTGGTCTGCTGCCTCATCCCACCCTGGCACTCGCAGGCCAGCCCCCCACATTGAACAGATGAGGAAACTGAGGCCCAGACAGCAAAGGCACCTGCCTGCTCGAGGTCACGTTGCCAGCGGGTGATGGAGATGGGCCTATGTTCTTCTCAATCACAAATCACTGTCCCCAAAGTGCAACAGAGAAAGGAGTTCCAGGAGTTCCGAAGAGGAAAAGTCAGGAGGGCTTTCTGGAGGAGGAAGCTTCCCATGAGCTGGACCATGTACAAGAAATGGGTCGTGAAAGGCTGGGTGAAGTGAGGGCCTCCCAGACAGACAACATTCCCAACCCTGGGCCGGTGGGGGAATTCATCTGTCCCCTCCCTGCCTCCTTCCCTGCCCCCGTGTGTGGGCAATGGAGGCCTGGAGCAAGTGAAGGGCCCTGCTGGACCCCTGTTTCCTCATCTGCAAAGAGAGTGGATGGGCCAAGCAGAGATCCATCCTTTTAGCTACATAGCCTGAAAGAAGCAAGGGACTTGGGGCAGTCTCACACCCGGGGACCTCTCCACCCTCCTGCCCGTTCACACCTCATGGCTGTCCCTCTCACCCAGCATCACCATCTCTAGCATCTCCAAAGCACCGCAGAGTCCGTCCCACCTCCAAGCCTTCCCTCGTGCTGCTCCCACCGCCTGGCCCGATCTCCCAACATGCCTGAGCAGTCCTGCTCACCCCCTGGGACTCGGGCCTCCTCCAAGAAGCCTTTCCTGCCTCCCACCCTCCACCCCAGGCCAGGGCTGAGGCCACTTCTCTGTGCCTCCATAACAGCTAGCCATGTTATCCATTGTCGCTGTCACTGTTGCTCCTTGGCAGACGGGAGCCCCTCGACTGCACCCTGGCCTGGGGCTGGGCACGTAAAGTCACAGTTGAGCACTTGTCTGCATTCAGGTCAGGGCAACAGAGACTCCTTCTTTGAATAACAGAGGCTGCTTCACTTTCCCCCCCAGTTTAAAAGTAGTATACTTAAGCAGCAAAATAAAACAGCAGCGATTGTAACCCAAATATACTATAAAGACCCATGAGTCCTTGCTGATATAAATAAATAAAACACGTATTTATATAATAAATGGGGAGAACAGACAAGTCTATGAGGCATTCCAAATAGTTTATGTTGCTACTCTGTCCTCGAGGAGGTGGAGCCACTGCCCACTCGTTGAGTTTGGGCTGCGCATGGTGACTTCCTTCCAAAGAGTACCGGGCGGCAGAAGGGGAGGGATAGTAACCTTCCAAGGGAGACACCCCAGCCGTACCCAAGGTCACCGACAGCAGTGACAAGTCACATTGCCAGTACGGTCCCCTGATCCGATGTGCTGAGAACAGCCCCTCACCTCTGTGGTCTTCCTCCCAAAAGCACATGAGCCCAGTCTAATCATGAGAAAACCACCCACAATCCCAGCTGAGGAGTATTCGACAGAATACCTGACTAGCACTCCTCAAAACTGTCAAGGTCTTTGAAATCAAGGAAAATCTCAGAAACTGTCCCAGCCGAGAGGAACCTGAGGAGGCCTGAAGAGGACCTGCGACGTGGCGTTCGGGTGGCTTCCTGGAGCAGAAAAGGGGGAGCAGGAGACAGCTGAGGATGCGTGGACAAAGCTGGGGCGTCAGTGAATAGCGGCGTGTCATGCTCAGCCCCCGGCTGTGGCAAAGGTGCCATCCCAGCATAAGGTGCTGACGACAGGGGGACCAGGCACCGGGTACACAGGAGCTCTCTAAACCACGTTCACAATTTTTCTGTAAATCTAACACTGTGCTAAGGACATGCTCATTGTGCCAAACATGGAAAATACAGACAAGTAGGGGAAACCAGAGCTTCTGCAGCCCTGTAGCCCAGAAGACAGCCACTATGAGTGTCACCCCGAGTTCCTCCTCGCCTGGTTTCGACGTATCCTGGTTCTGCACTGTTGAAATCATGGCAAGTGTAAGTTTTTTATCCAGAGGATGAGTTTCTCGTGGTGGAATTCCAGGCAGCTTGGGGAGTAGAGGTCAGAGAGGGAGATATTTCTAGGCAAAAGGGTCTTCTGGGGGTCCCCGCCGCCTGCCATTGACTGTAGGTTGACAACAAGCCAGGACCCAAGAAAGTGAAGAAAGTTCTCTGGCGTCCTTATGTGTATGCAGGTTTGAGTGACCAGGGAGTCCACTAGACAAACCCAGCAAAATAGAGAGGAAGGGCCCCCCAGCCAGAAGCTGAGGACCCAGCTCCCCCAACTGGGCATGAAAGGGTCCTCCCAAAATAACGCCCCCAAAGTGGAGTGTGATTTGATAAAGCGTGATGCTGTCTCAGGACGGCAAGAGCCCTATTTAACCCTCCCCAGAGGGGCCAAGTCCACAAATAGCTCCCGATGTACACAGTTGTCACCCATGGCTGGCTCCAGATGACAACCAGCATGGGCTATTGGCACATCTGGACCACAGCTTCTCTTTTTCCATCCAGATGTTCGAGGCCCTGTCAGCACACCTGCTACCCGACCGATAGGCGACAGGAAAGCCCCCAGACGCTGCCCTTTCTGGGAAGGAGAGAGGACCCTCTCCAAGGGGACAGGAAGATAATCCCCTCCCCCTCGGCGTCAACTGAGGACCGCAGCCCAGAGACATCTGCCTGGGCCGGGCATTCGGCTTCCAGGCTGTTCTGCTCTTCTCACACCTTCTCCTGGTCTACGACGCCCCACGGTGCCCCGTGATTCACATTGTAGGAGTGGTTCTCCGTCAGGAGCAACTGTGCCCCCAGCTAGAGACGTCTTTGGTTAGCACCACTGGCAGGGCCGGGGAGGTGGCGCTACTGCTGTCTAGTGGACAGAGACCAGGGATGCTGTTAAACGTCCTACAAGGCACAGTTCAGTCCCCCGTGACAAAGAATTATCCAGCCCAAGATATCAATTGTGTGCTATAGGGAAGGTCCAAATTCTTAGCTTGTCACTCAAAGCCCTTCTCACCCTTTCATCTCCAACTTCCAGGTTGGTCTCTGTAGTGTCCCTGCACAAGTTGTACACACACCCTTGTACTCATCTGTTTCTCTTCCCCTTCCATACCTGCCCACAACCAAACTGCACGTCCGGCCAATGGCACCACCTACAAGAAGTCTTCCCTGATCACTTGGGGCCGCACGCTCTCCGGCTCTGTGGGCAGGGGCTGGTTATCACATAACCACTTACAGGTGAGGACCTCAGAAGGCGTGAGCAAGAAGCAGCTCAAGAGCCATACAGTTCAGGTTTGAGGAGCGGCCTCCGGGCCAGGCAGCCTGCACAGCACCAGGTCACTGCCGGCCCCTCTGCCCCAGGCAGTCACTCACAGGACCCTTGGAAGCATCAGAGTTTGAGAGCTCTGAGCCCGTCCACATCCCCTTACCCCCGACTTTATAAAGGGGAAACTGAGGCCCAGAGAGGCTTGTCCAAGGCCACACAGCCAGTTGGTGGCAGACCTGGAGATGCCTCTGCGTACCACTCTGTCCTTCCAAGATGGTTGCACAGTCTCAGAGCTCGAGGCCCCTAAAGACTGGGTACAAGGACAGCCAAGGGGTCATTAGCCTCTCTCAGCTCTTGCGTTGGCGGGAGCCGGGCAGGACAACCTCTGAGCTTCTCCCAGAACCAGAGCCCTGGGATCTGACAGCTTGACTCCAGTGTGTCGACAGCAGGTGCCGTGTCTGACGCACGACTAGTAACAAAGCACTCACCTACCACACAAGGCACCGACTTGCATGCTTTGTGAATGTTAACTCCCTGCTCCTCGAGAAAGCCCTATCAAAGAGGTGTTATTATTCTCATCCCTGGTTTTTTGGATGAGGAAACCAGGGCTCAGAGAGGTTAAGTAAATTGCCCAAGGCTGCACAGCTAGGAAGCAGGGAAGCCAGGATTTGCATGCAGCAGTCTGGATCCCGGGGCTGTGTGCTAACCACCAGGTGGGGCACCGCCCCTCCAAAGGCTATGCTCTTGCCACAGCCCTGCCCACCCTGCCTGCGACAGGAAGCAGCTGCAGCCAGGTCTGAACCCTTTGCAGCAGCCCACTGCAGCATGTGGATATCGTCTAGTATTGAGGAAGCCTTTCCAGGCTCACAAGAGAACTGTAAGCCACAGGCCCTGAGTCACCCTAGGAGGAAGTTCCCTGGGTCTGGGGGAGCTGGGTGTGGCCAGGAGTTGGGCAGTGGGGGTGAGTCTAGACAGGACAGAACAGGGACCTTGACCTTCAGGCCCCCCAGACAGGGGGAGGCTTGGCCCCGGGGGCTGTGGCCTGCCCGGAGCCACACTGTGAGTTAGCAGGAGACACAGGCTTCCTCCTGGGCTGTGCACTCCAGCTCCCAGAGAGAAACTGCTGGGGGCCGTTGTCCCGAGTCAGGCCAGGCAAGTCGCCCTACTCGCCAGTGCAGCACTCAGGTTCTCTTTGGCGGGGAGAAGGCTGTGATTCCACTGAGCTCTGAGCCAAAAGGCCCCGGCTCCAGCCTCCCCTCTGGAAGCACAAAGTGGAGGTTCCACTTCTCGTCCCCTCGAGAGGCCCCAGCCCCGTCCAGGCCCACAGGAAGAATCGGGGCTGTGTCTGTGGCCGTCCTCACTCCTGGCAACAGTCCCAGCCACGATCTCTCCAGACGCCCACTCCCAGCACTTCCCCGTCTGCTGTCGGTCTGCACACAGATAACCTCATGTCCGCGACTGCGTCCCATTTCACAGAGGCAGAAACTGAGCCTCAGAGCTAATGTCGGTTCTGTTAGCTCGGAAGGAGGACTCCTGCTCCCCGCTGCTTGCTCTGGGGCGGCTGCAGAGTCCCCTCCCCCCATGTGACACAGGGGGAAACTGAGGCCCGGAGCAGGAAAGGGATTTGTCAAGGGCCCCACAGAGAGGTGGTAAGCAGCAGTCCTCCCATCCGTCCGAGGGGCTCAGCAGATCAGGGGCCACCACACACACACACACACACACACACACACACGCAGGCACGCACACAGCCCGGGCCTGCCTGCACACTCACCACATGGTAGACGGCCAGGGCGGTGGTGGCGATGCGGACGTTGAAGCAGCAGCAGGTCTGGCGGATGGTGGCCGCGCGGGGGGCCATGGTGCTGCTGTCCTCTCCTCTGAGGCACTGAGGGAGAAGGAGCCGGGAGCCTGGAGCAGATCAGAAAAGGGGAAGCTGCCAGCTGCCCTCCTCACTTCCTTCCTGCCCCCTAGACAGGCAGGGGCACCCTCGTCACAGCTGGGCGGGGCGCTGGGAGAGGGTGCGGGGGAAGGGCCCCAGCCTGCCTCAGAGAGCCCCAGGAGGGGCTTCCTTCTGCCACTCGAAGGAGGGGCTTCCTGGAGAGCGCAGACCCTCACACCGTCAGTACCTGCCCCGAGCCAGGGCTCAGGCTGGCGGTTTCACACGCCCTGCTTACTGGATGTACACCACTCCCCTTGGAAGCTGGGACTGTGACCAAATCCATTTCCAGACGAGGAAACAGAGGTCCAGAGAGGTCGAGGCACTTGCCCCAAATCACACAGTAGTTAGTGCTGGTGGCAGGATTCAAACCCAGATGGTCTGGCTGCAAGAATAGCTATTGTCTAGTGAGCAGTTCCCACACGTGCTAGCAGGTGCCTCCATTGACTCCTCTCGTCCTCACCACCCTTTGAGGCAGGTACTATTATTGTACCCATTTGACAGGCACAGAGGGGGACACGATCTGTCCGAGGTCACACAGCCAGGTAGTGAAGGAGTGGGGGTTTGAAAGGAGGCTGGTTCTACAAGTCGCCCCTGGAGCTGCTGTTTCTCCTCTAACCTCCCCATCCCCAGCCTCAGGAAGCAGCATGTCCTTCCTGAGCTCTGAAGAGGCGTGCAGGGCTCCAAACCAGGCCAGGAGAATAATGACTAAGCAAGCCCGTCAACCACGTGCCAGGCCCTGGGTGGGGCACGACTGATACCCTCAGTCAACGCCCCCTCCATTGTGGGCCCTGATACTCACACAAAATCAGAGATTTTTTTCCTCCTCACTCTTGGGAAAAGCTGGAATTAATAAGCCACAACTATTAAGCAAGCTACCCTGGGATCTACACTCCCTTCTCAGATGATAAATTAACTATTAAATATATTGCAAGAAAGGAAGGAACTATAAAGCACCTGCAAAATTCCTGGAAGAAACCCAGCTTTGTCCAAAGCTGAGCGCCCTTGCAATGCCAAGCTTCTAACACAGCAGACAGGACCTGCCACGAAGCCCCGCCCTCCTTGGAGATCATGTGTTAGGATTGGACACCGCTGCAGCCTATCATTTCCACCCCCTGGAGAGGTTATAAAAAGTCTCTAAGCTCCTGCCCTTTAGCAGGAGTTGCTCTACTGGACCCACAAAACTTGGTTGCTGGATTTGATCGAACCTTTCTTCATTTGTCAATAAGACCAAGGGACTCTGCCAGCTTGGGGTTCCCGGGGGGGCTCAGTCAATCCCTTCCCCACTTCATTTTCAAGCCTGTTTCTTTTCCTCCTTAGGCCTTGCTTTGACCTGACGTCACAGAAAGGTAACATGGTGCAGTGATTAAGAACTTGAGCTCCACAGGCTAATGGCCTGGGTTCAAATCCTGGCACTTTCTGGCTGTGTAGCCACAGCAACAAGAGAAGCCCTGCCTTGTCTGAGATCAGCAAGGCCAGAGCAGGTGGACTGCAGCTTAGGAAAGCAGGGGCCAGCAAGAGACTGAGCCCATGCCGGGGAGTCCACACTGGATTGTGCCTGGAAGCCACTTGAAGATTTCCTATCATACTAAGTCATGGTCATTGGTAACATTATGATCTGGCGGAACCAGAGCAGGTGTAGAGCCAGTTTCCATAGAGAGGGATGAAATGCACTGATGGCGTGTGGGATAATTTTACATGGTCTATGGATGAACATTTTTTATTTTTATAGTAATAAATTCATTTTAATGTGCATTATAAAAATATACATAACTAGGCCATGAATTCGGTAATTTTCCATTTATAGGAGTAATATAGTCTCATTTTAAAATAGATGCATTTAAATTAAAAAGCAGTAAGTCTATTTAAAGAAAATACTAAGGAAGGCACAGCCTAGTGGCTTCCTAGGAAGCACGGGGGTGTGGCAGCCAGCCCTGGAGGTGGAGTGGGCTGGTTGGTTGGGAACCCTAGGGCCTGGGAAATCCCAGCTCCCACCTAGCAGCTGTGCGATCTCAGACGAAGCACTTGATCTCTCTGGGCTGTTGTTTCCACCTCTGCAAAATGGGGCAGCAGAAGTTCGCCCTGCAGGGCTGCGGTAAAGGTGAAATGAGGTCACGCGGGTGCATCTGTTTGTTTCCTCCCTTCCCGCCCCTCCCTGCTCCTGCATCTCAACCACACTCGAGCTGCTGGGAAGAGGCAGAGCTGGGCTTCGGGCCTCAGTCTGTCTGATCCTGAATCCTGGGCTGATCACAAGGGCCAGCCCCTTCACGGGCATGCGGTGTCCCCCCGGGCACTGTCTCCTCCCCGAAGCACTGGAGCTCCAGTGGAGGCATTCGTCCCTCACCCGGTTGCCAGCCTCCAGCACCTGCTGGTCCCTTGGCAGCGCCTTCCCTGCAGAGGGTTCTCAGCCCCACCAAACTTCCTGAGGAGGGAAGGGCTGCTTTCCCAAAGGCTGGACCCTTCGGCCAAGGCCACTGTGATAGGCAGAATACCACCTCCACACACACAAAAAAAACATTCCCATGTCCTAATCCCTGGAACCTGTACATACGTTACCTTAAATGCCAAAGGGACTTTACAGGTGTGATGAAATTAAGGGTTTTGAGATGGGGATTATCCCAGATTATCCGGGCCGGCCTAATGGAATCAAAGTGGCCCCATAAGTGACCAAGGGAGGCTGCAACATCAGAGTCAGAGACAGACTGGAAGAAGCCGCACCACTAGTTCTGATGACAGAGGAAGGGGCCATGAGCCAGCAAATGCAGGCGGCTTCTAGAAACTGAAAAAAGCCAGGGAACAAATTTTCCTCCAGAGGCTCCAAAAGGAACGCAGCCCTGCCAACACCGTGATTTCAGCCCAGCGAGACCCATTTTAGACTTCTGGCCTCCAGAACCGTAAGAGACTAAATTTGTGTTGTTTTAAGCCACAAATACAGCCAATACAGCGACTCTACTCACAGGGGAGCCTGCACCCCCGCCACTCGATCCCAAGTACACGCCACGGGGACTGCAGCCCCATCCACACCAGCACAGACCTCAACTTTCTCTCTTTGTGACCCTGGACAAGCCGTGAACTTCTCTGAGCCTCAGTTTCCTCCTACATGAAGCGGGGACAATAACATCACCCCCTCCTTGTCTGTGAGGAGTGAGAAAATGCACGTGTAGGTGGAAACAACGCACCGGCCCCCTATTTACGTTCTGCTCTTTCCCATCTCCGGAGCACTCTCCGCGCCCTCCCTGCTGACGGCTGCTACCCTTGAAAACTTCTCCAAGTTGACCCTGAGCTCATTGAGATAAGGAGGAGGAAATGTCCCAGCTTCCGCAGCCAAAGCAGGGCAGACCCGAAATCTGCTTGGAAAACTGCCCTCGCACATGTGACTTCTGACAACGCAGCCTTCTAAGGATCCCTGACTTCAGAGATGGTTCCTGTATCCTGGCAAGTCATCTTTAATTCTGGAAAAGTCTGCAATTCTGGCTGCTTGTCCTATTTAATAACGTGTTGCCATAGTATATTAATATTTAAACAGACGTCTCTGTTTCCTCAAAGGCAGAATTACTCGTGAGCGTCTTTGTTAAGTCAGAAGAACATTATTGGACTTCCCTCTTCGCCCACAGGCCTGGAGGTAAAAATAAAACCCACAGTTCTGCCAGGTTTCATATTCAGACAAAGAGTTTGGGAGTCTCCTGTCCTTTTCAATTAACCCAGATAAAGCACTTAGGAGGGTCTGGGTCGCGGAAAGGGCTCCGCAGTGGGAGCTTTTTGACTGTGGCTGTTACTGTGCTTGTTTCCGTAGTTAGCTAAGCCTCCTTCAGCTAAGCCTGCGCCAGCCCCTGCCTCCGGGAGAGGAGGCAGCAGAGAGGTGTTGATCCATCTGCTCCTGGCAGACCCAGGGGGCCCCGTCTGCTGCAGGAAGGACACACAGCTGGCCCGCAGCAGAACCAGAACATGGGTCCTGCTTGGGGACAGTTGCTGGAAGCAGGCGACAGCCAAGGGTAGCTCCAGAGGTCTCTTCCCCCGAGGAGCTCCTGGGGGCCCTCTGCAGCTCGCCCAGGCTGGCGGTCAGCTTCCTGCCAGACCAGAGGTCTGAATTCCCGCCCGGCTGCCCTCCTCGCCTCGCTGCTGCTTTTGAGGTTTGGGGTTGGGACCTGCAAGGCCAAGCCCAAAGGCCTGAAAATATGAGAATGGACACAGCGCCCCTCCCATCTCCTGTCCCCCAACCCAGCCTGCCCACCAGAGCCTGGGGCCTGCATGTGCGACCGCAGGTCCCTCCCCTACTCCCCTGCTCTGTGGAGGGTCAGCCTGGCAGGGACAGGCCCATGGGCCGGGGCCTGGGGGCAGCCAGGCCCTCCAATGACCAGTCTGCCTGTCCAGTGGGCAGGCAGGGAACTCTGACCTGAGGCTGTCAGAGGTCCCTGGCAGCACCCAGGGGCACAGTGACACCATACACTAGTCTGTGGATGCTGCCACAGGCTCTCCAAGGCGATGGCCCCCCCAGTCGGAAGGGGCAAAGGCTATCAACAGCCTCAAGAGCCATGCCGGTGCCCTTAGGCTGAATGCCAGCTAAGGACATTGCCCAGGGCCCAGCATTTTGCACCGTGGGTGCAGCCGGTGCTGCCCATGGGAGCAGAGCATGGGTGCCCCTCCCAGCTCCGGTCTGCCAGCTTCTGCCTCACTGTGGCTATAGGGTGGGGACTGTCCCGCTGTGTCCGGGGTTGCTGCAAGGACTAGAGGGTGATCCCTGGAAAGATTGGTCGGTCTTTGGCAGTGGCCCCTCCTCCCAGCTGTCAACCCCACCCTCATGAAAGAGCCTCAGCGATCCAGGCCCCTTACGACGTTGGCGGCTAAAATAGCACACCTGCCACTAACGCCACAGCGAGAATCACCTCATTAGGGTATTTCCCCCAGACAGGGGGTTTTTATTTTAAAAAATAAAACAACCACCACCACCAAACAAAAACGTGACAGGCCCTGCTGAGGGCCAAATCTGGGGCCAGGCCCTAGGAGACATTAAAAAAAAAAAAAAAAAAAGACACCAAGGCAGAGAACTACTATTTATGATTTCATCAATGTGCTCAGAAACCTGCAGTTTTCCTGATTTAAAAGGGACAGACTTCATAAACACATGCCTTCTATCCATTGTCCTAACTCCCTTCGTCCTGCTGGAAATGCAGGTGCAATGCCTGGAGGAACAGCAGCCATTTGGAGAGCACGAGGACCAAAACCTTACCCTAAGGCTACTGGAGGAAGGGAAAGAAAGAGCCCAGGTCTCTGAGGCATCATGCAGCCACCATGCAGTCCTGAACCTCCTTCCTCTGGACATCTCCTAGTGTGAGGAAAAGAAACTCTGCCCAGGCCTCTGACTCCAGCCGTTCAACAAGGAGCTTGTTGGAGGCGTTCAGGACATATCAACGTACAGGCCAGACAAGGTCCCTGATCTCATGAGAACATGCTGGTGGCAGAGGCAGAACACAAGGACACATGTGGACACGATCATCCCAGCAAGTGCTAGTTCTCTGTCACTTGGCTCGGCCACCTCCTTAGCCTGGCTTCTGGTCTTGACTGGAGCACAGACTTGCTGTGGGGCTTGGGATGGTCACTTCCCCCCCATAACCCCCGTCCTCCTGTCTGTAACATCAGGGAAGGGTCCACGTCCGTGGTCTCGGAGGCCTGGCCCATCTCAGCCTGGTAACTCTCAGCCTGGCCCGGGGGCCAGGCAGGTCACTCTGAGCAGCTGCGCCCAGTGGCTGGGCCCTCTCCAGCCTGCCTGGGCTGTTGCTGCCCCCAAATTCCTGCACTGGGTAAACAGCTGGCAGCCCCGCCAGTCAGCCAGCCAGCCAGGCCTCCTGACTGCAACACCATCAGGGCCACCGATAAATCTTGAGCCAGTGCTGAGAGATCCATCCCAGCCAGCTGCAGGCTGAGGAGCTCGGTTGTGAGCCAGGCCTCTGCTGCTGGGCGCAGGGCAGGTTGGGAGGCCAGGCCATGAGGGGCCACCCCTACTACTGTTCTAAGGACATCGTCCCTGCTCTGGGGACCCCAGCTGCTGCTAGCCCCTGCCCAGGTCAGCCACTGAGCCTCAGCCCCCCTGTGTGGCACACATGCACGTGTGAACACACACACACACACACACACACACACCTGCACCCCCTTGTACTCTACACAGCTCAAACTGGCCCCTCTGAACACGGACCCTCAGGTGTCCCTGTTGCCTAGCCAGAGCCCACAGCATCAGCCCCCTCTCTCCTCACCCTCACTCCCTCTCCCCTCCATCCCTGAGCCCTGTGGACATGCTTCCCTGTCACCTCCCACATCTTCCTGCCTTTCTCCGTCCCCACCTCCCAGATCCAACCACCACCACCTCCCCTGGGCTCAGCGTGGAGCGGGACGGGGGCAAAGGGAGAGGGGGGCCCTGGGCTGAGCAGGCTCTAGGGGCTGCTGCCTGGACCGGCCCAGCAGGGACAGGGTACTTTGGCCCAGAGGCTGGGATCCACTGTCAGAGCCAGGCCCAGGACCTCTGTCCTCCAACAAGGGTCTAAAGTGTAGGTGGTCTGGGCCACCAATTCAGAATACATACATATATACAATTGAAACCTTTGACAAATGAGAAGCAACCGGGCACAAAATGTGTCCCAAAGGTCACACTGCCCTGCAAGATGCCTGGAGTTCACCGCTGGCACTTGGGAGGGGGGGGCCCTATTATAGCGCATGTGTGGAGACCCCACAGCTCCGCACACGCTGGCCTTACCGTCAAGGGACCCTGGTTCTATTCCAGTGGCCTCCTCCAGGGAGACAGCGTGGGTAAGCTCATCTGGCAGGTGACTGCATCAGTCACTTACTCATTTAACATCACGTATTTATTTGAGTGCCTACTAAGTACCAGGCACTGTGCTAGGCCTTAGGAGCAGCGCAGTGAACAAGACAAGGCCCTAAGCCAGGCACAGTGGCCCGTGCCTGCAGTCTCACATCCTCGGGAAGCCAGGAGTTCAAGTCCAGCCTGGGCAATGTAGCGAGACCCCCCTCACCCTCATTTCTAACAAACAAACAGAAACCAGGCCCTGCCGGCAGGCGCTGCCATCCGCACAGGGCGCCCGCCAGAGCCCGGCCCCACCCGCAGAAGTTGGGGGAGGGCCCCTCTCACTCCCTGCCCGGTCAGGGCTGCCTCGGGGCTGGGCGAGGCTGGGGCCACAGGTGGCAGCCCCAGGGACTCCTGCCAAAACCGGGCTGGGGAGGCGGAGGCCAGGGACAGTCACAACACTAGTGATAGCATCACAGGACGGTGGCAACACCGCCTCTTAGTAAAAGGCGTACTGGAGATGACACTAGTGGGCTAAAAATAATAACCTCACTAGAAAGGTGCCAGATGGCGGGGAAATCCGCAGGCCCTGGCAAGCTGTGTGACCAAGGGCCAGTCTCACCCGCCGCTCTGGGGCCCCAGTTTTCTCAACTGTAAAATGCACGTAACAGTAGGTCGACCCTTCTTGCAGAATTACTGTGAAGATTAAGATAACCATGAGGAAGTTGGACTAGATGGGTGGCCTCTGAGTGTCCCTGTCCCTCCCCCAACTTGTCACCCTCCCCTCTGCCTACCATACTTCCTAAAGGCTGATTCAGAACCAGCCCTGCCTGGCTTAAGAGTTCTCAGGGGCTCCCTACGTCCTGCGGGGTCCATTCTCTCACGGTTAGACCGCCGAGCCTTAGGTTATTCCGCTTGTCCCAGAGCCTCAGGCAGCCCCTCTCCCAGGTGCCATGGAGCGGGCGGCCTTAGGCCCAGGGACCCTGCTTGTCCACTCTCCACCCACCAAGGCTGCCTTGGCCAGGAAGGCTTGGGGGCACGAGGCCCGAGGATGTCACTGGTGCACCAGCCTCGGCCCCACCCCATCCCCCCAACCCCTTGCACTGGAGGGAAACGAGGGGGCGTTTGTGGTTGGAGAAGCACGCCACTTCCCATCGGGCTATCTGATGTTGACATTTTCCACCCGCCCGCCAGCTGCTTTGCTAAGCAACCGGCCTTGTGCTCCTGCCTAGGGAGCTGGGTCCTGCCCCAGAGGGGGGTCTCAGGGGTGGTAGTGACGATGTCCAGGGAGGCTGAGGGGGCAGCGGGGCAGCACACGCACACGCACCATCTCATCCCATCCTGTGAATGAGGTGCTGTTCTGCCCCCACTTCACGGGCTAAGAAACTGAGGATTACAGCAGAGAATCAGTTCACTGGAAGCATGTTTAGGACTGGGGTTCCGGCATGAAAGCCTGTGAACGTTCCACCAAACCACAAACCTCTTGCCGATGCTCAGGACTGAGATACATGCGGGTGTCGGTCGCTGCCTCCTCTGCCTCTCTCCAGCCTCGCCGGGATGCCCGGTCAGCTCTTCTAAAGATTGCTTTTTGAATAGATAACAAATGCACATGGTACAAAATTAAAAATATACAAAAAGATGTACAATGAAAAATAAGTATCCATTCAGCCCCTAACGGCAACCCTGTTATTCTACCCTGGGGCAAACACTGTTACCTGTTTTGTGGCGTTTCTGTCCAGAGATTCATTTGCATATATGGCATGGTCACATATATACCCTTATCACAAAGAGTAGCACACCTTATACATGTTACAAACTATGTGCTTTCCACTTAATGTGTTTGGAGATTGTGCCACATCATTACATAAAGAATGTGCCCATTTCTTTACTACAGCTGCATAGTATTCCTTTGATTGGCTACTCCTAATTAAATAAGCTTTAACCAAGGAATGTGAGATTATTTCCAACCTTTCGCAGTTGCAAACATGATAGCAATCGATAAACATCATTGTACGTGCATCGTTTTCACATGTTTGCATAAGATACATGTGTAAGTTAGATTCCTAAGTGTTATTACGAGGCTAACAGTACCAGCATTACAATTTTGATCAATATTGGCAAATTGCTTTTCATGGAGGTTGTACCAATTTATACTCCACCAGCAACGTCAGAGTGTCCGTTTCCTATATCCTCGACAACACCGTGGGTTACCAAACTTTTTCATCTTTGCCAAGATGAAGAATAGTTTGCATTGCCATTCAATTATTTTTATAAGTAGGGTTAAGAATATTTTTATATTTAAGAATCATTTGTATTTTCTTTTCTAGAAACTGCCAGATCCTTTGCCCATTTTTTTCCTGGTTGTTGGTCTATGTCTTATTGATTCAAAGATGTTCTTTATTTATTAACAAAATTCATCTTCTTCTCATAAATAAGTTGCAAGAATCTTTTAACTTCTAGGTTTTTTCACCATTTTTTAAAGGCACTTGAGTTTGTTGATAGTTTCATTTACAGTATCTGTTAAAGTGTCTGGTTATAAAAACATTCCTCCATATTTTTTTAAATAATTTTGTGCTGCTGTGTTTGTGTCATTCCCTCTTCTGAGTTACTTTCGTGTCCTGGTTTGTGCCGTTTTCAGGTCCTGACACGCCGTCTCTTCAGCCGGTGCGCGTGTCAGTCTGAAGAAGAGGCTCCCGCAAGCAGGGCTGGGCTGGCACAGAGTGAGCATCCCTGAGTGTTTGCTTGTCCACTGGAGTGACCCTGGCCTCTGCCCTGGGTTACTGGAAGGGAAAGGTATAGATCTCATGGCCAGGCGTTGGGCTGGGGAGAGCACCAAATTGGAATTCAGCTCTGTGTTACTTGCTTTGTGTCCAGACTGACTCTCTGTGCCTCAGTTTACCCCTTTGTATTAATAAAATAAGAGAGCCTTCCCTCATGAACTTCTGAAAAGCCCCTTCCTGCTAGTCCATCTCCCTCCCACTGTGGAGCTATTGATTTTTTGAGTCTGGAGGTTGGAGTTCAGCTTTCCAGGAGAAGGCAGACCTCCAGTCCGGCCCTGACGTGCTGAGACCTGAGTTTCTGATCCAGTCTGGGAACCAAGGATGAGAGGAAGGGTGTGCACTGCGCATTTGTTCTGTTCCATACTCTCTTAACTTCCCTGCTTCAATCCTCACAACAGCCCAGTGATCCAGCAAGACTAGATTACATCCCATTTTAGAGATGAGAAAACCAAGGCTTTGAGAGATTGAGCAACTTGCCCAGGATCCTACAGCCCAGATCCTAAGCAGCAGGCTGGGATTCAAACGCTGGCCCAGGATGAGCAGATGCCAGTTCTCAGCTTCTTCGAGGGCTGGAAGGGGCTGGGGAGGCTGGGTCAGGGCATGGACAGCGGTCAGTGGTCGGTGACCCTCCTTCGTGGTCGGAGGGAGGGGAGGGGAAGCAGCTGGAGTGGAGAGATAGGAGGCCCCAGCAAAAGGGCCCCCAGATAAGGCAGGAGGTGGCAGGAGAGGGTGCGCACATCCCGGCAGCTGGCGTTTAGATGAAATCTCAGACAGCCCAGCACAAAGGCGAGAGCAGGGACCGTGCAACTCCCAGGCCTGGCTGGCCCCACTCCCTGCTTCTCAAGGCCACATCTCACGGCTGAGCCTCACAGCACCCATCAGGACGCTTCCCTGGGCCTGCGCGCCGCAGCCCCAGCCAGGCCTCCCTCTCGACCAGGGTCAGGTGCAGGAGACGGTGTGACAAGGTGAGACACAGCGGGTCTGTCCTCTGCCTCATGCCAGCTGCGGGTGAGAGCGATCCACAGGGTTGCAGACGAGACGCTCAGGGCTTCCCGGAACCACACAGTCCTTTAATCCTGTTGCCGATTTACTTTGGGTGCCCTCGTGCAAGGCTCACACGCTCCACCTCTCCACAGACCCCGCCTCTCCCTATTGTCCCGCAACTGGTCTCATCACGCATTTACCGGCTTTACCTGGCCCCTAAAACACTTTGATCTTGAGGACCTGAATTAGCCGGGCAGATGCACTGAAGGTCGAAGTTTGAAGTTTGCAAGGAGAGAGGACCTTTGAGATAAAGGGGCGCAGGGCCCACCACAGAACCAGAGTGAAATGGGACTAGAACTCAGGATCAGACTCCCTGTTTGGTGCTCACTGACCGGCTTTCTGCCGCCCCCCAGAAGCCATGGGGAGAAGAGCAGACACACCCAAAAGAAAAGAATGGAGAATGCAGAAGAGTGTCTTTCTGATGGCCACCGTGCCCACTGTGACCCAAGGAAAGTCCCAGCCACCTCAGGGCCTCAGTTTCCCCATCCACACAGAAAGCTGAACCAACGACAAGTGCTCTTGTAAGGCCTGGGTCCACCTCTCCCGCCCAGAGGCCACGGGGACAAGCCACACGTTCCTCAAGCCTGTTCCACACGAGCTAATATTGACCCAGGGCTGCTGCCTTTGGCCGCGTGCAGGGGCTGTGTTTGCTCTGGCGGGACCCCAGCCTCGCCCAGGCCCCTCTGGGCCTCAGCCGAGCTGGCCAGGCCAGGGCGCGCCCCTCGCAGATTGAGGGGCAGGGCAGAAGCCGCAGAGACCCAGGGCGCTCTCCCGTGCCCGCCTCACTTTAAAGCTTCTGGTGTGTCTTAAATAAATAAGAACTGCCCAACCACAGTTATGAAATTTCTGGTCTTTTTTTATGTGGTGTTTAATAAATAAACTATTTTAACACGCATGCAACATGCACACACTCACACACACACACACAGACGGTGCAATAACTGTGTTCGGCCTCACTTGGGAATCAGACGGAAAGTGGAAAATTTGCCCCCACCTTGGAGAAAGGCTGACCCCAGGGTTGAGCCAGGGAGGAACACGACAAGCCTCAACCATTTTTTTTTTTTTTGTGCCAGAAAGTAAGGAAATACTCCAAGAATGATGGGGATACCTCTGGGGACAAGGAATCAGCAGGAAGGGGCTCCCTCCAGCCCCTATAGAGCCTCAAAAATAAATAATGATAGGGACATATGATCACCCATTGAAAAAAGACAGGACACTGTCAGTTCACATGATGTGAATAAGTGAACAAGTGACCAAGCGTGGTGAGGAATGGGCTATTCACGTTGTCTCAAAGCGCCTCCCCACAAACCTTTTTTTTTACAAAGGGAACAGAGTGATGTGACAGTGGAGAAGCCTGCAGGCCGGACCCCACGCAGGGATCCCAGCGGATCTCACCAGTGCCTGGGCCAGTCAGGCCACAAGGCACCTGGAGGAAGCAACAGGGGCACCAGCATGGTCCCTCGACCATCTGGCTGAGGGTGCTTGGCCCAAATCCAGCCTCGAAGACACAGAGCCCAGGGGAGGAGCCGCCTACAAAACAACCAGCCTGGGATCCCCAACGGGGCCAAGGGCATGAAAGTTAGGAAGTGGTGAGGGATTGTTCCAGGCTGAAGAAACAGGACAACTCCATGCAGGGACATTCCTGGGACAACAGGGGGGCCCAGGATGCAGTTGAGGACGTTGTCATTTCCACGTGGCCCTGTGTTCGTGTGGGAGGATGCCCTTGTTAGTAGGCAATAGGCCCTAGTGTTCGGAGGGCAGAGAGCTATGGCAGCAACTTATTCACCAATGGTCAGAGAAAAAAGCATTTTTCCTACTGTACTTGCAACTTTCCTATATATTTGAGATTGTTAAAAAATAAGAGCGAGGAGGGGGCTTCAGGAATCTAACACCAGAGCCAAGATGCTCAGAAAAGAGGCACGGAGGAGGGGCTGCCTGGACCAGGCTCCCCCAGCCCTCAGCTTTCAAAGCGCCCGAAAGGAGATGAGAGATGGGCGTCCCGAGGGGACGAGGCTCTGCCTGGGGCTTTCATTCAAGAAACTTCTATTAGATATACTTAAAAATGTACATTATTTTGTAAAAATCTAAGTACTTTGTACTTTCAAAAAATGAAAACTATTTGTTAATTTAAAGTTAACTAACCTTTGAATGACTTTGTTGTGTCTGCTTTCTGTTGGAAAGCATTTGAATATTTGGTTGCAGCATGGAGGCCTGCAGTTTCAGTTGATCCTCTAGGTGGGTATCAGTCATCTGTGACCTTAAGAGCATCTTGATTTGGGTTAGGTAGATTCACAGCAATAAGTGGTTGAAAAGAAGAATGCATTTTTCAGGCATGTTGCCAAAGACGTGGGCATTCGACTGCATTTTTCCATATTTCAGTTGCCTCTTTCTTAGCATTAAACAATGTCTTTAAAATGTCATCTACTGAGAGCTCAATCAGCTCCATCTGCAGTTCTTTAGGTGCCTTGGTGATATCAACTAGGTGAGGCTAAAATGCTAATTTGGGTGTGATGTCGCGATTCTCAAAGTCAGTGCACCTTTCATTGCAGTCTCCAATTAATAAATCTGTAATGGCTACGTATTCCTCAAATGATTCCCACATATCATCCTGCTCATTAGTGACCTTTGCTAACTGGGGATAATGTTCATCTGAAATTTCCTTTTGAAGAAGTGTTTAAAAACACATAGCTTTTTTTTGAAATGCTTGAATTTTTTGCCACATATCATTACGTAGACTTAGTTTTACCTTGCAAAGAAATATTCAAGTTGTTTTGATTTGACATGATACCACACAGAAATATTGCATTTCTATAGAAATCTTCTTTCAATAATTCACATTGCTGATTCTGTTCTTCATAAAATTTAACTATGTGTTCTCACAGAGATAAAATTTTGGCTAACACCTGTCCCTGCCATAGCCAAGGCACTTTAGAATGACATGGCAAATTCACACTGAATATCTCATCCTTCAACTTTAGCATCTTACGAAACTGACCATGCCGCATTGCATTTGCATGAATATAGTTAACAATACTTATAACTTGTTACCAAGTGTCACTTAAAATAGTAGCTTTAGCACAGAGATTTTGCTGATGTCAGATACAACGAAAAGAAACGGGAGCATCTGGATCTGTTAATAATTTTTTATCTGTGCAATAAACCCTTCATGTTTTCCTGTGATGGAAGGTGCACCGTCTGTACATACTCACTAAATTTACTAAATTCAGTCCAATTTCATGACATTTATCTTGAAAATTGTTGAAGATATCTATTTCCCGTGTTCTGTTCGCAAGAGTGCCCAAAGCGAGTAACTCTTCGTAGCAAACAAAATCTTCTGTAATGACCCTAATGAAGTATAAAACCTGCACCGAGTCAGTAGTATCAGTTGATGCATCCAAAGTGATTGAATAATATATATTTTCCTTTTGAAGTATTGCATGAAGTTGTTCTGATAAGTTAAGGCTAATTCATGCTGCCGATCAGTTATGGTTCTCTGTGAAAGAGGCAGTTGTTTGCACTTTGAAACGTTATCAGGGTCTGAGCATCCTACAACTTCGGCAGTGCATTCTCTCACTATTTCTACATCACTGAGTGGCTTCCCCTTTTCCCTGAGTATATAAGCTGCTTTAAAATTGCTTTATTAATGGCATTATTTCCAGGTCTTATTGCTGCTTGAAAGAATCGTCAAAAGCTGATAACAGACTTGGGTACTCGACCCCCATAAACTCTTGCCAGTCAGCCTCGTGCGGTAGTGGTGCCAGTCAGGTGGGGGAAGTTAGAACTAAATCATGAGTGTAGCAGCCGTCAATTTAGCCCTTTGGCTTACTAATGTTCTAATTGTGCCATCTGGGAGGATTATTTCATTGAAACTTATTATTTGGTTTTTTAAATACATTCATTTTAAAAATTAAATAAAAATATAAAAGATGAACAAAAATGTATTCATAAAAATAAAAAGATTTGTTCTGGAAAATTTGGATTCAATCAAAAGGACACACTTAAGGACCTAGAAGTCCACATGTGGCCTTAAGGCCGTAGGTTCCCCACCCCTCCATACTATAGCACATTTGGAAGCTCACGCGATGAACCAAAGAAACCCTCCCCACCCTTGATCCCAGGTAGATTCTGGAGACTGGGGAGGAGGGAGGCAAGGAGCCATGGAGAAAGCAGGGTGCTGGGGGTCCCCATGCCCTCCCTGAATGAAAGTTCTCCCACTCGCAGAGAAAGGCCAGAAGTGATGAAGCAGGCCCAGGACACGGCCCTTCCCGTGGGCCTGACTCAGCAGCCAGAGCCTCCCATGGTGAGGCACAGGGGCTGCCTGGCGACGGCCAAGCACCTGGGCAGGGCAGAGAGCTCGCCCCTCAGAGGGCAGGTGCAGCCACATACCTCGCCTGCTCCCACGGTGGCACAGATCTGGCTCCACCATGGCCCCAGGGGGCTGGTGGCTCTGAAGGCACGTTGTGGTCAGGAACAGAGGGCTCCGCAGCGCCAGGACTGGCGGGGGACATGGACATCAGAAGGGAAGCCGGAGCCCCTCCCGCCAGAGCCTCAGCACCCCCTGCACCCCAGAGCTCAGGCAAGCCCTGGTCAGGGCCATCGTGCACCACAGTGACTCGACACTGATGCTTCTCCCACTTAATGGGATGAAGCTACGAAACAGGAATTAAGGTCCCATTAAGGAGGTGGGAGGAAGGCTGCTTTCCGCACACACCTGAGCTTGCGGATTGAGACTCCCAGCGGGCAATGTGCACGACAGGCTCCCACTGGCTTGACTCTGCCGCCAGGGCTCTCCGGGGCCTTAGGGGAAGTGTGGGAATTGACAAACACTACAAATCAGTAGTTGCTGTGTTTGGGGCTGGTTGGTTTGTTCTTTCAGAGAGCCTGTTTCCTGGCTCATCCTCAACAGAATCTACCCCACAGGGTGGCCATGGACAGTAATTGAGAGTGTGCAGAGTGCTGGGGCCGGGCCTGGCATGTAGTAGGGACCCAATAGCTGGTGGCAGCCGCCCCTGCTGTCGTCCTCAGAGCCTCGTCCTTCCCCTCTCACTGCCAGGGCGAGGGGATCTCTTAGCCCTGCGAGTCGCCAAGGCTGTTCTGCGTGAGGGACCCACCGTGCCTGGAGACAGCCTTGTCTCAAGGATGTTCTGTTCGCTAGAAGATTCGAACAAGCCCAGGCCTGCCCCAAGGGGGACAGCTGGACCTCCTCTGGCCCTCCCAGGCCAGCCAGGAACACCAGTCTCTGGGGAGGACCTCAGAGAGCCGGCAGCTGGGTAGGAGCCTCTGGTTAGGGGGACAAAGCAGTGGGAAGGGGGCAGGACCCCTGGGCCCCTGGACACTCAGCCGTAGCCAGCTGGGAATGGGCCAAAGCTCTGCTGAGTGGGAAAGTGGCAGAGCCACTTGCCCCGTCCGTGGGCTCCGTGTCTGTGGTCAGCAGACAGGAAAACGGTTTTCTTCCTGCACTGCCTGTCCTGTCCCAAGCTACAGAGGCCTCTCAGAGAGGTGACACTGGATTGTTTATGTTTATTTTATTTTTATTTTTATTTTTATTTTTCTTCGGTTCAGGATGTCCCTGCCTGGCCCAGAGACCACGTTGCCATTAATAGGTCGGGACATTTTACGATCCTGTGCCTGCTCCGCCCAGCCTAGGGTTGGGGATCCGGGGCGTCTGCCGAGTTCCGGACACTGGCCAGCCGCAGAGCCCAGCAGGGCCATAAATGAGGGTGGGTAGGGGTTTTAGGCCTGCATACTGGGCTAGTTTATTTGGACAAGGGCAGGGAGCACCGGCCAGAGTGTCTCAAAATAACTCCCATGGCCAGGGCTGGGAGCAGATCCTTCCATGGAAAATTTAAATTAATTCTTCAAGGCTGTGAGGTCCAGGCCCCCAGTGGCCCACCCAGCATCGGCTGATCGCTGTGGCCCTGAAGAAGCCCAGGGAAGCCGTGCCCCATCTCTGGGCTGTCTCAGGTAGTCCAAGGTCACGGTACACCCAGAGAAGGGTGATCCAGTTGCCTCATGCACCTGAGGACGCTGAGGCTGAGCATGCACCTCCTCGTGTGAGAACACAGGCAGGTGGCAGCTGGGGTGCGGAGCCACCACACCAGGCCATCCCGCCCTGAATGGGCACCTGAGCCAGGGGTGGCTGAAAGTGAACAATGAGGAGAGCAATGAGGGGGGGCAGCAGGGGAGGGGGGGACGTGGGAACAGTGAGCATGGAATTTGCCACGTCCCTGGTCCTCAACCCACCCTATCCAAGCCCCAAGGCTGCCCATGGAGAGCAAGCCCAGGCACTCTACCTCTCTCGGCACCTGCTTGTGCGACATGGGGCGGGGCCATGCTGGGAGGGCCTGGACCCTGGGAATTTTCTTGTTCCCAAACTCCTCAGGGAAGAAAGAGCCCGGGGCCTCTAGGAGAGCTCAGGCTCCCAGCCCCACTCCGCAGGTGCTCAAGGCTCGCCTGCCACGTGCAGCTTCTCGTTAAATGCTTCAAAATCCTGGAGGATTTTGAACAACATACTAGTGTTGTTCCCAGTTTACACATGAGGGGACTCAGGTGCAGAGGTCAAGCAACTTGCCCAAGGTCACACAGGTATTCCGTGGCCAATCCAGGAGCTCAGCCCAGGTTGCCTGACACCAGAGCTGTCACCAAATGCTTCCATTTCCAGACAACGGTGATCGAGTCACTGAACTACCCTGAGCTTCAGTCTCCTCCCGGCCACAGTGACTCCTTCCATGGGGAGTTGGGAGAGGAGGCGAAGAATTAATGCCCGTTGGGACCTGGCTGGTGCTTGGCCCGCAGTGGGCCACCCTGCCCTTTCCCAACCAGGCAGCAGACTGGCCCCCAAGCCCCACCTTCTTAACCTTCCGCAGGGCCCCTGGCACCCAGGACAAAGCCCCCAGCCCCTCTAGCCCAGCAGGGCAGCAGAGCAGGAAAAGTGGGGACACTCTGGGGCCTGGATAAGGGCAGAGATGGGGCAGATGCGGAAACACAGGTCCACTTCATCCTCCTGCTCAGCCAGCTGGATCCTCCCTGTCCCTGGGGACCCACTGAGGACTTGGGGTTTTCATGCATCTGATTAGCATAAATTAGCAGCTGTCAGCAGGAGGGAGGAATGCAGCATTCCAGAGGCCCGGCCTTGTTTTTGGAAACCTTATCGAGTTCTGCTGAGGGCTCGCCTTGTTCACTGGCTAAGGATGGTGGACGAGTGTTTGTGTACCCAGCAGAGGCCCCTCAGCCCCTGGTGAGCCCAGGGCCCCCAGGCCCCCAGCCCCGCTCCAAGGACAACACAGAGCGAAAGAGCACAGTGGTGCGAGGAGGGACACGGGGCCAGGCTCCCACTCCCCTCCCCCACCGCCCCTCATCGGGGATCCCTCCACACTGAGAGCCCTCTGTCCAGGGTGGGGGGTGACGGGCTGAATGGCCACTTGCACTTTCCCCAGCCAGGGAGCAGGGGTCGTCCAGAGCTGCCCAGGCTGGGGCCACGTCCACAGAGGCCTACCAGCTGGGCAGCACCAGCCCAGTTCTTTGGGAATAAAGCTGATCTGCCCTGATTCTCCAAGGAAAGGGAAGAGGAGCTTCTGTCTATTCCACAAGGTCTACTCATGCCAAGCCCTGGGTTCGGTGACTTCCCATGACTGGTAGAGAGGACAGGGGTTTTATCTGCCAAACAGCCTTCACTCCCACTTCTGACAACTCCACAACCTTCCTTCAGGTGAACCAAGAGCATGAGCTCTCAAACCAGACTGGGTTCAAATCCCAGCCCCACCACTCACCAGCGGTGTGCCTGTCTGCCTCGGCTGCCTCACCTAACATGGGAGCCTGCCTGTGGGAATTGGATGAATTGGGCCTTTAACATGCTTAGCGCAGCACTGGCCCAGGTGAGTGATATGTCAGCTGTTACTAAGTGTTGCCCTGACCTAGAGGTTCTGCTAAGGCTGCTAATCACAGGACCCCACTTCCAGCCACTTGCAAATAGGACATGTGACCTAGATCCAGCCAAATGGAATGTCTCATCTCTAATTGACCACAGGGATTGGCCCAGGAATAGACAAGCCCAGCCAATCAGACTCTTTCCCTGGGACTTTATATTTGGATGTCATTAGAGAAGCTCTCTCTTTCCCTGGGATGGCTAAGCTGGAAAGATGTAAGCCCAATGCTGTCTGTGGTCCTGCCCTCCTGTCCTCACCTGCCACATGGAGGAAGCCTGTCTACAGTAGGCGGTGAGGCCACCACCTAAAACCGAGCAGAGCCCAGAGATATCAATATGCAGATTGAGAAAGCAAGAGAAACAGGGATGCCAGAGTAAATCATTGATAGAGAAGGCTATACCCCATCATTTCCGTCCCTGAGACCAGCTGTATCCTGGGACTTCCCCTACTGTGACCCAGGACTATCCCTCTCATTGTTAAAATCCTGAATACTCCAAGGTTTACTATCTCTACAGCACATATGAGAAAACTGAGGCTCAAGGGGGTGGAATGATCTGCCCGTGGGGACAGAGCTAGCAGGTAGTGGAGCCAAAGGCAGGAGCCCGGGCTTGGAATCAAGGAGGTAGGGAGGGAGGCAGGACAGTCTGCCTCCTCACCTACCCCATCCCTCCTTGGACTGCACATTAGTCCTCTGTTTGGATGGCCGCCTGGAAGGAGAGAGAGAATCTGGGTTTGAACTCCAGCTCTGTCAGTTTCTGGCTGCGTGAGCTATGAGCAACTCACTTCTCTTCTCTGAACACATTTTCCTCATCTGTAAAATGGGAGTAATACTCCTTATTTCACTATGTTGGCATAAAACACAATGTCCCATTGGAAGCACCCAGCGCATAATTAACACCCAATAAATGTTCACTTTTCCATTCTCCAAAATAGAGCATCATTCATCGCAGCCCTCCAGAAGCCCTGACGCCTGCCTTGAAAGGCCTTCCTAGAGCATGCTCTCACTGCATCCTCAAGGCAGCAATGGCAACTCCCGTTTTAGGAGACTCAGAGAGGTTTGGCAGCATGCCCAAGGTCACACAGCTTGCTAACAAACGCTTCTCAAACTTCTATCAAGTGGTCCTGAGTTCCCACCCCAGAGTTCTTTGCAGTTAGGGGCTGGGATCCCAAGTAGAAGATACAAGGGTAAGCAGTGTGAACTGAGGGAGCCTGAGCCCTGGGAGTCTCTGCTCCCACCACCCAAGCCAGCTTAGACTCTGGGTCCTTGATCGCGGCCTCCCCCTGCTGGCCATGTGGAGAACCCCGTCCAAGCACCTGATGAATCCCAGGGAAGGTACATAGGCAGGCAGGGCAGGAGCTTAGCACTCAGACTACGTGTGACTTAGGGCAAGTGACGCTACCTCTCTGAGCCTCAGTTTCCTCATCGCTAAATGGGGATGATCATAATGTCATAAATGAAATAATGACGCAAAGTGCTGGCACAACGCCCAGACCAGTGGTTCTTACATCCGAGTGTGCATCAGAATCACCCAAAGGGTTGGGTTATACCCAGATTGCCAAACTCCCGCCCCAGAGCCCCTAATTCAGTCAGTCTTTGGTGCAGGGTGAGAATTTGCATTTCTAACAAGCTCCCAGATAATGCTGAGGTTGCTGGGAGGAAGAGGAAAAATAAAGGATCGTTTTAAAAAGACCAAAGAGGGAGGCCAGGCACAGTGGCTCACGCCTGTAATCCTAACACTCTGGGAGGCTGAGGCAGGAGGATTGCTTGAGCTGAGGAGTTTGAGACCAACCTGAGCAAGAGCAAGACCCCCTCTCTACTAAAAATAGAAAAATTAGCTGGATATGGTGGCATGCACCTGTAGTCCCAGCTACAGGGGAGGCTGAGGCAGGAGGATCACTTGAGCCCAGGAATTTGAGGTTGCTGTAAGCTAGGCTGACACCATGCCATTCTACTAAGGGTGACAGAGCAAGACTCTGTCTCAAAAAATAAAAAGACCACATGAAAGCACATGAAAAGATGCTCAGCATCACTAATAATAGGGGAAATGCAAATAAAAAACACAATAACCTACCACTTCACACCCCTTAGGACAGCTATTATTTTTTTAAAAAAAAGACAAAATAACAAGTATTGGTGAAAATGTGGAAAAATCGGAACCCTTGTACTTTGCTGTCAGGAATGCTAAATGATACAGCCACTGTGGAACACAGTTTGGCAGTTCCTCAAAAATTAAACATAGAAGCACCATATACGCAGCAATTCCACCTCTGGGTACCCACCCAAAAGAGCTGAAATCAGGAACTGGAACAGATATTTGGTCACCCCCATGTTCACAGCAGCATTACTCACAACAGCCAAAGACGGAAGCCGCCCAAGTGTCCATCAAGGGCTGAACTCGTAAACAAAATGTGGTATATCCAAGCAATGGGCTATGATTCAGCCTAAAAACAGGGGAAATTCTGACACACGTTCCAACACGGATGTGTTGGAAGACAACAAGCTAAGTGAAACAAGCCAGATGCAAAAAGACAAACACTGTATGATTCTACTTACAGAAGGTACCTAAAGCAAACTCAGAGAAACAGAAAGCAGAATGCTGGTTGCCAGGGGCTGGGGAGAGGGAAGAAATAGGAGAAGTTGTCTCATGGGTACAGAGTTTGAGTTTGGGAAGATGAAAAAGCTCTGGAGATGGATGGTGACGATGGTTGCACAACAATGCAAATGTATAATGCCACTGAACTGTAATGTACGCTAAAGATGGTTAAAATAGTAAAATATATGTTATATATACGTGCTACTGCTTGAATATCTGTCCCCTCCAAAACGCATGGTGAAATTTCATAGCCGATCTGGCAATATTGAGAGGTGAGGCCTTTAAGAGGTGACTGGGTTATGAGGGCCCTGCCCTCATGAATGTGTTAATTCATTCAAGAATCAATAGAATAATGGATTAATGGGTTAATGGGTTGTCATGGACAGGGGACTGGTGGCTTTATAAAGAAAGGAAGAGAGATCTGAGCTAGCACCCAGCCCCCCGCCATGTAATAATCTCTCGGGACTCTGCAGAGAGTCCCCACCAACAAGAAGGCCCTCACCAGATGTGGCCCCTTGACCTTGGACTTCTCAGCCTCCATAACTGTGAGAAATAAATTCCTTTTCTTTATAAATGACCCAGTTTTAGGTACCATGTTACAAGCAACATAAAACAGGCAAATACATTATAACAATTTTTGAAAAATAAGTAAATAAAAGAGCCTTCGAGTTGGACAGGACGAAGGATGGACATTCGCCCAAGGAAGGGGAAGGTAATCTGGGCAGAGCGACCAGTGTGAGGCCAGCTTGGGAGGCCAGAGTCCCTGGGGTGTCCTGGGAAGAGGCAGGGGCTGAGGCCTGAGAGGTCAGCAGTGACCGAGTCACTCGGGGATGGCAGTCTGTGGAGGATGCCACCCACCCCTCGGAGACAAGGTACCACGTAAACGCACCGGATGGGAGATCTGCGGGGAAAAAACCTCAGCCACAGCCTTGGTTTCTCTGAGGAACAGGTGTTGGTGGCAGGTTTACATTTGGGGCCATAAAGCTTCTCAAGAACCATAGCAACCCAGCCTCCACCCATCCCCCAAAAGGAAAGAAAACTGCTTCCCCACCTGCTGTGGCCCCAACCCCAGCCGCCCCAGCCCAGCGAAGAGAACTTGGCAACCGGGGCCGGGACAGAGCAGTGCTCGCAAGTAGCCACCAGAGGGCGCACGGCACCCGCCACCCAGGCCGCCTCCGGCTGGCGACAGAGGGAGGGACAGGAGGGAGGGCGATTGTCCTGGGCCGGGGCTTCCAAGGCTCAAGCGTTGAAAGCTGAGCTGGGCGCAGGACACCCTGAGTCATGCATGGATTCACAGCCACAGAGAGGTCGAGTGGGAAGGGGCTTAGAATGGGGGCCTTTGTACAGAGGTGAGGCCCAGGAGTAGAAGGCCCCTGCCCAAGGTCACACGGCAGGTCAGGGCAGCGCAGGGACGGGCACCCGGAGACCCACATCCCCAAGCACACCCACACCCACACCTGCTCCTCTACAGGACCCCGGAGAGCGCCGCCCAGATGAGACCACGGCCATGGCAAAACAGAACTGGGGGAGGGGCTACAGCATCTACCTCCACCCCAGTTCTCCCAGGATGCTGAGTCGCAGGGAAACTGAGGCACAGAGAGATGAAGAGGCAGAGGTTGCCTGCATCCCTTCTGAGCAGGTCAGGCCCCAAGGTGTGTCCCAGGGAGACCTCTGTGCCCCTCCAGGAGGCAGGTTTGGGGACAGCAGCTGTGACCGGGCAGACAGGCCAGGCCACTGTGGTCCATGGCTCAAAGCCCAGCAGGGAGCCATTGATCCGCGGAGACTGCAGCGGGAGGGCGCTGGGGTCAGCCGGTTGTGGCCCTGGAGGGCAGACTCTGATGGGTCCCTGGGGCCTCCTCTGGCGCAGATGGAGTGGAGCAGGGGTGTCCGGGAGCTCCCCTCCTCTGCAGGGCCCCTGCCTTCCGCCACCTCCCTCTCAGGTCAGGGCTGAAAACAGCACCTCCCCTCGGTGGAACAAGAACCCTCAAGGGGGCCTCAGCCTTCTGCGAATCCATCTGAAGGAAACAGGTAGAGACGGGCACGGAGGCACTTTGGCGCATGATTTTATCTAATCCTCAGAACAACCCTGTGGCGTAGATTATGCTTAGTCCATTCCCGCTTTGCAGCTGGGGAACCTGAAGTCGGGACGAGGACGGCGGGTTCCTTGGCAGCAGCACTCCAGAAACACCCCTGCCCCGGCGTCCCAGCATTGACCCTGTCTCACCGACTGCTCCTGGACCCGCCAGGCAGGTGGGTTGAAGTCCCACTTTACAGATGGGGAAAATGAGGCCCGGAGAACAAATCATCCTGCTGCTCCAACTCTCTTAGCTTCCGGTCACTGCCCAGACCATGCATGGAAGAGGCACATAAACACAGGGTGGGGGGGCACTGAACAGACGGAGAGACCACAACAGCCAGGCAGGGACAGGGACCCCCGCACCAACACCTTTCCCAGCCATCCCTCCAGTGCCTTCCTCAGCTCTAAGGCTGGGCTGATGTCACATTTTCCCAGTGGAAGCCAGGGGCACGTTCTGCGTGAGGGGTGTGGGTAGGAGTCTGCTAGGAAGGCCTTCGCTTCCCGAATAGTCGTCTCCAGCGCCTTTCCTCTGGACCGCAGGTAGTCACTCAGAGACACCTCCCAACCCCTTTTGCATGCAGAGCACTCTCTTGCCCAAAGGGACAGACAGGAGTGAGGCACAGTCCAGATGTCAGAGCACTGAGCCCACCAGAGGAGGGACACCTGTGCCACCACCCTTCCAGCAGACAGAGACCTTCGCCTACGGATTAGGAGCTGCATGACCTTGAGCAAGCGGTTTTGTTTTTGAAGAGTCTCCATGTCCTCATCTTGAACAGCACAGTGTGCCCACTGCATGGGGCTGTCGGAGGGTCAAACAGGCTCCAAGTGCCCTCAGCCCAGGACAACGCGCACACATGAAGCTATCAGCCCTAATCATCCAGGGAGCTCCTTCAAGCCTTCATATCCAAAGGAGTGAACCACTAATAGTGGAAGTCAGCTGTTACTAGGAAGGAGGGAAAGGCAGACCCTGCCCCAATCCTCCCCCTTGGGAAAGGATGTTTGGGAATGAGGTCTGATGGGGAAAATTGAACAGCGAGTCCGGAGCCCCCAGATCTTGGACTCCCCTCCCCTTTCATTAAGCACAAAGCTCGGCAGGCTCAGTGAGCTGCCCCCC
>CAUYPO010034010.1:0-23987 GCA_963574435.1 Cheirogaleus major
TTCAGTGAATAAGTTACTATGAATCTGTGACCTTTTAACAAGTCCTTAGTAGGAGTTATTATAGTTCTTTTCCTAAAGCTGCCTGTAAAGTCAAACAAGCTTTCAGTGCTTTAAAGCTTTCCTCATCACACAAGAGCAAAACGGATTCGTCGTCAATGCACAGCACAAACTACCGTGCGGACTGTGAGTGCCGGCTGTGGGCAAGGTTTCGCGGCCAGTGAGCGCGGTACCGAAGTGGTTAAAAACACAGATGGCCATACGCCACACACACACACAAATGCACTCCACATACATTTTCCTGCATTTTTACTTCCTTTCCTCCATCTAAGTTTAATTAAACACCCTGGATTTCTCATATAATCATTTAGATATAGAACGGTATAAATAAAAGAGCCACCAGTAACATGATGCTCCTGAAATGAAGGACAACCCCACCCTACTCCACCCCCAAATGGCCAGGTTTCTGGATTTCAGAGAAGCAGGACCAGGCCCCCCAGCAGGTTCCATCTGAGCAGCCACAGCAATAAGTATTAGCAAGTGTGCATTCTCCGCCCTGTCCTGAATGATACGCCCCATGCTATCAGACACCATCTTTTTTGGGTAAGGCCAGACCCTAGGACAAGGCCAGACAAAACACAAAAGTTTAAGAAGTGGGTTTTTATTTTTCTTCATGCATCTGTAAAGGTATACGTAAATCCTGAGCAGATATTTTTAGATTACCGTTTTATCTGAAAATACCACCTAGAAATGTTTTTAAAGGGGGCAGGGGGAAAGTTTGTCCTTGATTTACCCTGGAAAGTTGTTTTGTTTTTTAATTTTTAATTTTTGTTTACTATGACGGGAGTTGCCACATCTTGCTGCTTTCAAGCTCACCGCTCTGGTTACTAAGGGCTATCAAGGACCATAAAACGCAGATCTCTAAACCTCAACACCTAGGACACACCTCTGAGAAAGAAAAGAAAGGAAATAAACATTTATCCTGTGCCTACTCTACACCTGATCCTTCTCCACATACGGCCTCATATAATCTCCACATTCGCTCTATGAGGTAAATATTATTAACACTGCCGTCTCATAAATGAGGAAACCAAGCCTTAAAGAAGTTAGATAATTTATCCTCAGTCAAAAAGCTGAAAAGGAGAGTGCCTTGATTCAAAGCCAGCTTATTTTGTTTTTAACTTATTATACAGTAAAATTGACATTTTTTTTCCTTTTTGGTGTGCAGTTCTATGAATTTATATATAGAGATTTATGTAACCACAATCATAATCAAGATATAGAACTGTTCCATTATCCCCCCAAATTCACTTATGTTACCCTTTTATAGTCAGACCCTCTTCCCAACCTCTGGCAACCATTGATCTGTTCCCCATCACTATCATTTTGGTTTTTTGGAAATGTCATATAAATGGAATCATGCAGTAGGTAACATATTGAGATTGGCTTCTTTCACTCATAATGTCTTTGAGATCCATCCAAGGCATTATGGTCCACCCAGATACCAGTAGTTCATTCATTCTTATTTCTGAGTAGTATTCCATGGATTACTTAAACATTCACACATTGAATGACACACGGATTATTCCCAGTTTTCGGCTATTACGAATAAAGCTACTATAAACAGTCATGTACATGTTTTTATGTGAACATAAGGCTTCATTTATCAAGGGTAAATTCCCAGGAGTAGGACTGCTGGGCCATATGGTGAACGTATGTTTATCTCTATAAGAAACTGCCAACACATTTTCCAGAGTGTTACCATTCAAAACCAGTTTTGAACAATTCAAATCTATGCTCTCGCCTCTCCAACAAGCTGTTTCTGTAGATGACAGAGTGGTTTATGATATTAGGCAAAGCTTCCTTTTGGGGGGGTGTTATTTCCACTTGAGAGCTTTGGGGAGGCAAAGTCACAAAACTTCAACTTAGACTCAAGTCTAACATGACCTGGGAAGATTCCTTGACAGGTGGGGGAAGACAGCTAGGAGCACGGCATGACAGTGCAACTTAGAACTCAAACCAGGAAAAATTGGGTGGTTTCAGCTGAGCCTAAGCCATCAGGTTAAAGAGGAAATGCAAAATGCTCTTCCAATGAAACAGAAGTTGCTAAGAGGTGGAGGAAATACAGAACTATTTGTATTGCAACCTGATCCATCTTCCCAAACCCACTGCAAAGGGAAACTGCTGACTTCGGTTCCCCTGAACTCCAGTACCTCCCCCAGGCAAGGATTTGCTTGTAAATCCTTAGGCAAATGTAGGGAAAGTTGTGTGAAATGTGTTCCCTCCATAACTCACCCCAAAGCTTTTGGATATGCTAAATATACAAATTGTATTCACCACACCCCTTTATCACCAAGCTTCCTGAAGACATAATGCCAACGCAATTTGACAAAGACAATAGCATCAACAATTTTTACAAGGCTTGGAAGCATAGTCTGAAACCCACAGCTCTCAAGAGATCCAGGGAGGAATTTAGCAAAGCTGGTCTCCTTTTCCATATCTAGAACAGGAGAATTCTTAATGGCATGAGATTGGAAAGGCCCAAGAAAAGCTTTTTGCAGCTCTTTGAGGAAAGTAGCCAGCATCTCCACTTGACGGCCCGAGGGCTCCGAGGCAGGGTCAGAATCCAGCTGTGTACTCCCAAGCCAAACTCCTTCCACTTGGCATCTACATTTATATTTTTTTCAAATATGTTTTAGGACTGCCTTTTGAAAGGATTATGAGTTATACTTTTCTGTTGAATTTCGGTATGTTAAAGCAGTACTTATTCTTTTTAATTTTATTTTGAGAAATGGAAATTTTTGGCTTTTTGGGAATTTGAGAGGTAATTTAGTCTGTAATTTAGGATGGTGTCACATATGGCAGCCAACCTCCTCCTGCTGTTTAGCCTAGAAAACAATACTGTTGGTCCTCAATCTTGAGAAAGTTATACAGGTTGGGAACTGATTCACAATCAGGTGCCTTGAGATAGGAAAAGGCTTCATAAACCCAGTTCAGGAAGATATTCATGCAAATATTTTGAACCCAAGGTATAACTCCAAGGGATTTAAAGACTCAACATGTATCAACCATTCATTCCCTACTGAAGATAGTGGACTTGTACAGAGCTCAGGCACTGACCCAGGTCTTTGAACTTAAAATCAGCATGCACCATGCCCTAAATCAGTAGTGCTCATTAAAGCTGCTTGGGAAGATTTCTTTCTACATAAACTGTTTATTTGGAAGTATTTTCAGATTTACAGAAAAGTTGCAAAGATGGTATAGAGAGTTCCTGTATACTCCCACCCAGCTTCCTCTAAGGCCAATACTCGGGAAGCTTAGAAAAAAAATCCTGATGGCAAAGCTGTGACCCAAGACCCATTAAATGAGAATCTCAGAGGATGGGATCTGAACATCAGTATTTTTCTGAAGCTTCTTACCTGATAGAGTCAAGGTGAAGCCAAGATTTAGAACCTCTGCTTCAAGCCCTTCTTAAAGTGTACTCAGCCAACCAACAGTATTGCCATCACCTGGGAGCTTGTTAGAAATCCAGCATCCTAGGTGTCACCCCAAACCTACCACATTAGAATCTGCATTTTTACAAGATCCCCAGGTAAATAGTATGCACATTCAGTTTTGAGAAGCAGTACTCTATAAAAAAGATTAAATAGACTACACAAACCTGGGTCCAACTGCTATTTGTCAGAAGCATGTATATATTTATGACTCATAAATTCCTTCATCAGCTATGTATTAAGTGCTTACTATGTAAAAAAAAAAGATGAATAGGCACATATCCTACTCTCAAGGAGATTGCAGTCTAGTAAGGGAAATGCAATGTGTTCATAAATAAATAGTCTAAGTTAGGGACTGCATGAAACGCTTGATGGAAGAAGTGACATTTGTTTTGGACCTGCAAGGAGAACACCTGAAGGAAGAGAGTTAAATGATAAATGATGTAGTTTGAATAAATGAATAATCTTGGGGTTAAATTTTCTATAGATTTTGCTGATTCAATATATTTATTCAGATATTTAATAAATATTTATTCAGCTCTTACTATTTCTAGACAAATAAGACAGATACCATTACTGCTCAAGTGGCTTTTACAACCTAGTGAGGAAGACAAACACTAAACAGGTAATGACACAAATAATTCATTAGTGTCAGTGGTGATCAGTGCTGGGGAGGAGAAAGGGTGCTAGGAATCCATGTGATAAAGAGACTAGAACTAGGCAGGGGTGGGAGTTGTGTGGGAGGTTTCCCGAGAAGGTGACATCTAAGCTGTGATAGGTTTAGCTAGAGAAAGAGTGGAGGGCATTCCAGGACAAGGGAACAGCATGGGCTAAGGGCAAAGCAAGAAGAAATGAACACAAGAGCAAAGCAATGAAATGGATGTCCAGTAATATTCCATTGTTCTTGACATCTTCCATTTCCTCCCAAATTGGGTAAAAGTAGTCTGGCCTTCAAGCCTCCAGTCCTTCTTCTTTTTTATTTTAAAAAACTATATTGATAACGAATTTACATACTATAAAATTCACTCTATTCACCTATTTTAGGTAATTCAATAATTTTTAGGAAATTTATAGGGTTGTACAGCCATCATTCATATAAGATCCTTTATGTCCTTTTACAATGCACCTCCTTTCCCACTATTGGCCCTAGGCAGCCAATAATCTATCTTCTATCTCTTGGGGTTAGAAACCTAGGAATGGAATTATTTGGTCATATAATAAATTTATGTTTAACTTTTTAAAGAACTGCTGAACTCTTGCGAAGTGACAGTACCATTTTACAATTCTATCAGCAGTATATGTGGGTTCCTGTTGCTGCACATCCCTGACGATACTTGGTATTGTCAGCGTTTTCCATTATAGACATTCTACTGAATGTGAAGTGGTATCTTACTTAACCAATCCCTCTTCCTAATCTTACTTGCCAGTTTCCCCACTCCCAAACCTGCTCTGTGCCCAACCAAAGTGAATCTCCTGCCGTTTTTTTTCAGTGGGGCTCCTTGGCGTCCTCAAATCATGCCTTTGTTCATTCTTTGAATGGGTTACTTGACCAGATATTTTTTTCAGGGGAAAGGGGATGGAAATTGAGAGCTCAAATTAGCAGGAGTACAGAATGCCTTTTGATTTCCCCACAACAAATTTCTCCTACAAACCCCACTGCCATACCTTTCCAAACATTTTGCCTGCCATCTTGGTCACATATGATCTGGATTAATCCCTAAGTCTGGGCTGTGGAAATGTTTGTGCTTCCTCAGGGAAGAACGCTGTGAACTTAGAAATTAACAGAAGGAGAAATGACTACGCTTAAAATTGTACCACAGAAATGATGGTACAGTTTTGTTACAAAGACTTTCAAGCCTTACAATTTAGAAACCGGCTTGTGGTAGCCAAGAAATCAGAGAATGATTTGTTAATTAGGATTAAAATTGCTAGCAATCTTGGATTAATTACCATCAAAAAGCTGCTGCTATAATAAAAAGCAGAGATCTGGTAACCCTGCTGCATTTCCTTCCTCTTACTGACTGCCTTTTAGTTATTTTAGTTTTGATTAGCACTTCCATCAGAAAATAGGAAGAAATTATGAGCAACTTATTTGGCAAAGGTCTAGTAATTAAAACCATTGAAATCAATGGTTTAAGTATGTATTAAAGATTATAGTCACACGTTTTAATTTTTATTTTTGTCTTGCTCAAGCAGATAACGTAAAGTTGATTATATAAAAATCAGCCAGCACCAAAAGCCTGCTGGGAACAGCCATTCTACACCCTTTGTAAATGTATGCCTCTGATAAATTAGTTGTCAGGTTTCTTCTTATGTTTAATTGTTAGAACTTCCACTTATAATAGCGAAATGATTGTCTGCAATTTCTAAGTTACTTCAAACTAGGTTTTAAATTATGAAGCTTAAAGTATGCTAAAGTAACTCTGAGTACTTGAGTAAACACTGCATTTTTTATGATGAGGCAAGTCATATGAGCCATTTAGTGGCTTTAATTCAATCCAGAGATTTCATATTTTCTCCTGAGCTCTCCTGGTTGGACAGTTTAAAAATATTTCTGAGATTGAACTGGAACCTGTAAGAATTATGAAGCCATATGTCAGTCTGTATTTTTGGATAGTATTGGATGAAATTTGCCTCAATAAATAAACATCCATTCAATATGCTTCAATTTAAATTTTTTAAAAAGCTATTTGATTGGTTTCATTATTTTCATGGGGAAGCAGTGTTGTCACAAAATTTTATTTTGAAGATTGAATTGGCTATGAAGAAGTTATACTATCCCAACTAGAAGAGGGAATGTAATGAATAATTGGGAAAGAGAGACTATTGATAAATGATCCTTAGTGAAGAATCATTGAATTTCAGCGTTGCCAGAGATATTAGCAATTATCAGTTCATCTCCAGATTTCTTACATGAAGAAGCTGTGGCAAGTCACTTAAATTCAGTGCTGATTCCACAAACCCCATCTATGCTCCTCGTGCTTCCCTCTCCCCTCCCTCTCAGAAAATTGCCTTGATTCAAATTTCATAGAGAAGTGAGAAACCATAGATATGAGCTCACTGAGCTTCTTAGGCAGTCCTGCTATCCTGATCTACAAACCCATGTCATTCCCTGTGTTCCTCCTGTCTCTGAGGGTGACCCTTTGGTCTATTCACACTGTGTCCACTTCTGTCTGGTACTCATGTTGAACCAACCCTCCCAGGTCCCTGCCTTCTGTTTCCTGCATATGCTTTCAGTTTCTTCCTCTCTATTGCCTCTTTTCCTCAGCTTATCAACATGTTTGAAATCCTCCTGCCTTTATTAAACCACACACACAAACATACACACACACACACACACTCATACATCTGGACTTCCAAGTAAGATGACCTTGTAGATTCATGTTTTGAGATCTGTTTAGTTCATAGAATATAAAATTGATCAAATGATGGTAAGCATCTGCAGATGACAAGCATTTGCAGAAATGGTACTAAAACCATGTAGCTGAAGCTGCAAGACTGATGCATCTGAGTCTGGAAGGCAGAGGCTCCAGTAGGAAATGGACTCTGTGAGTGCACTCCATCAGATTCACAGAAGAGAAAGGAAAGAGTTACTGCTCTTTACTGCCTGGAGCTGTGTCTTCTACAAAACTGCTTAACTAAAGGCAAAAGAGGAAACAGACACTTCCTTACAACTAGAACTTGAGCTAAGCTGATCCCTGAATCATAAATATCCATCAAAATTCTGGATTCAGAACCTAGGGAGTCAGGAGTTGCAACCACAAATGATGAGGAAAGAATAGTGAGAAAGAAAAATGATCTCCTAATGAAAATGAAACTACTAAACAAAATTCCAAATCACATAGATATAATTATTACTAAGAATGACAGCAATAAAATGAATAATCAGGATATAAACCATACATATAAAGTTAAAACAAAATAATTTGAAGAAATACTTAAAATATGTACATTTAGGACCTCAAAGAGATATGGAAAATAAAAATATTCATAAAGTAAGAATGACAAATTTTGAAGAACATACAGAAATGAAACAGAAAGTAGATAGGAAGAAGATTAAAGCAGAAATACTTGAAATTAGAAATATGGTGATTGAAATTAAAAACTTAACAAAATAAACTCTAGACTCACACAATTGGAGAATTGGTGATTGGGAAGATGGACCCATTAATTTACTCACAAAACATTAAAGAGAGATGAAGGAGAAAAAGACTTAAATATGAAAGCACATTTAAGAGACATACAAGATGATTTAAAGGTTTCAACACATGTCTAGTTAGTAAAAAGAGAGTAGAGACAATATAATAGAAGGAATAATGAAAAAGATAATGGCTGAGAATATTAAAGAATTCAGAAAAAAAAAAGGACGGTGGCCTCAGATTGAAACTGCCATGAAGGTCTCTGTGGCAACTTCTCAACTCTGTCATTGTAGCATGAAAGCAGTCAAAGGCAATATGTAAATGAATGGACATGGCTGCGTGCCAATAAAACTTTGTTTACGAAAACAGTCAGGTGGCAGGCTGAATTAGGAATAACAATTGTCTACATTTTCATGTCTCTGTCTCCAGATGTTCTTCATATATACATATATGTATGTATGTACATATATATGTAATATGCATTATACACACACAAGTGATTTTAAAAGAGATCAAAAAAAATAAAATAAAATCATATCATAACTGAATCACACATGACTTGAACCACACTTGCTCTTGCTTTGGACAACTCTTGGTATCCATTATCATATCTAAAAAAAATTCATATTCCCAAAATACTGATGAATGATACAGATTTTAACTACAGGTTTTGGGAGGCAATGGGGGAAGTTGTACATCACACCACCCAATGTAAAGCTTTTTGAAAGTCCCATTCACTCATCTCTGCTTTTCCCCACTCTTTATCCCCCTGTAGCGGGCAGCTGACATTCACCTCTCCCTTCCACCTTCTTCTCTCAGCACAATTCTGCAGCCACACTGCAGCCCTTTGTCTCCTCCCTCATCCCAGCACTAAAAATGCCCTCAGCCTACATATCCCAATCAGCCAGAGAAACAAAGCACCCAGTAACTACAGGCTCAGCAAGAGAAAATTCCAGGTCCTAGCCATAGGCAGATCACCTTATCATTTCTCCAGCACATTCCAGGGAGGATCTCAATTCATTCTGTCCCAATATACCTCTACATTGTTGTTTTTGATGATCACATAGTATTTTATTGTATATATATTGTATATAACTAAGCCGCCAATTTTGAACAAGAGGATACATACTGAAAACCTTTGATTGAGTCTTTGTTTCTCACAAATCCATCTGATACAATTGCATTATATCAGCCAATACAGTTCATGCAACTGTGTGCACAGCAAATTTTCAACATAAACTCTAGAAGAGTATTTTATCAGGGAAAAACATTATGTTTTTGAAATAGTAAACAGGTTTTAAAAGAAAAAAAAAGATACAGAAGGTTAGAAGTCAGGAAATTCAGGTTATCAGGGTCTGAAAATCTTTCTTTCTTGTGTGACTATAGGCAGGGTCTCCAGGTCTTTGTGGATCAGTTTCTCAAACAAATAAGAGATGAAAAACAAGCACCACATACCAGCTGTTGATCCATATTAATGGATCAACACCTAAGTGGACATATAGGAATAACATTTGTTGGGTGTTGAGCGGGTGGGAGGGGGGAGGAGGGGATGGGTATATACAAACATAATGAGTGAGATGTGCAACGTATGGGGGATGGTCACGCTTGAAGCTCCGCTTCGAGGGGGTGGGGCATGGGCAATATACGTAACCGTAATATTTGTACCCCCATAATATGCTGAAATAAATAAAAAAATTGTCATTGGCTTTTGTCACAAAATAATATGTTAATTTAATAAGGACACTTGTCATTGTACAGTATTTAAGGTCCACATGGGTAATCCAGGATGATCTCATCTCAAGATCCATACCTTCATTCCATCTGTACAGATCCTTTTCCCAAGTAAGGTAACGTTCACAGGTTTTGGGGGCTAGGATGTGGACATACCACTTTGAGGTCCACCATACAACCCATTACAATATTCTTTGTAAGTGTCCTGATGAGCCAGAAGGAATAATGAAATCCTTTGATTCAGTCAAAAATGAGAAGAAGAATGCGAATCAAAAATACTAGATGTCCTTTTTCCTAGGCACTGGCATGCATTTGAATAATTGCTCTAATTTCTTTTCACATCTATTTCCATTTTTTAAGTGCTAGCAGTGAAGGTTATCATGACAAATTAAAAATTCATTGACTTATTCTTAAATTGCTATTTTTTAAAGCAGTCATCTCGGTCAATGTTAGAACGATCTGAACAGCAAATTAGGGCTGCTTCTAGTTTGGAGGAACTACTGCAAATCACGCACTCTGAGGACTGGAAGCTGTGGCGATGCCGGCTGCGACTCAAAAGTTTCACCAGTATGGACTCTCGCTCAGCATCCCATCGGTCCACCAGGTTTGCTGCAACTTTCTATGACATTGAAACCCTAAAAGGTAGGTGGATGGCTGTAGAGGCAAATCCTTTCTTTTATCAGATGGTGACAAATGCACCAACTTCTTCCGAAAGTTTGAGTAGGGCAGGCACGTGCCCCAGGGAGAACAAAAGGGAGCCGTTGATTTCATAACTTTGGTATTAGTGGAGAATCCTGATTTTTTTTATGTTTACTCCAAAGAGAAATATATTCAATATGATTTTGAAATTTAAAAAAACACCAACATAAAAGAACACTTCAAAATATAGAGATAAATTTAACTCAAAGATGTGGGAGCAAAACAAACCCAGAAAGACTGTTCTGAATAGAAAATGAAATCATTGGGTTTGCTTAAAAAAATAAAACAATCTAAGCATTCATCCACGAGGAGCATTCTACTGCCATACATGCATAGATAAAATCCAGTAGATTAGGTATAGCTTTTTATTTTTCAAGAAACTTTTTCTTTTCTTTCTTTTTTTTTTATGAGACAAGATCTCATAAAGAATGCAATGGCCTGATCATAGCTCATTGCAGCTTCAAACTCCTGGGCAGTATAGCTTTTTAATTCTTCAAAATTGTGTAATTTCTAATAAAAGTGAAAAGTAGAAGTTGGAAGCTGAGTTGCAATATTAGGTACTGGTGTTACTAAGAGAATAACAAGGGGAGAAAATACTTAAGACAAAATGATCAAAACTCCAGACTAAAAAACAACATAATTTGAAATAAAGGGAATGATTTTTGTCTAGTAAGGTGATGGCTCTTTATAAGAAAACCAGTGTGTGTATGTACTGTGCCTCAGTGCATGAAATGCTTGTCAAGTAAAGATGTGTGGCCTCTGATTAGGTATTTAATTTTTGATGACATGTCAAAACAATACAAGAAGCTACCATGACGCTCCTGACCTAGCATTCTACATTTGATTAACATGATTAACTGGTAACTGATTATATGTATCATGTAATCCGAATGAGCCACTAAGCCAATATTCTTTTCTTTCTACCTAGACTTGACTTTATTTTTTTCCATTTATAACTAAATGATGATGTTTCACAGGCCTCTCTTTTTGACTGTGGGGAAGGCTGTGCATAGAGGGGAAAAGTCCCTCGGCAGCACCACGAGCATGAGTGTTCATGTGTATGACTGCGTGCAAGTCAGTTGAGATGGTGGGATCCATGGTCTTGAACCCACTTCAGCCAGGGGTTTGAAGCTCTAGTTGTTTCTGTGTGGTCAATTAGCATGGACTTCAGGAAAACAAAGGGTGCACGGCTCATCTGGAGGTCAAAGACCTTAACCAGATTACCTGTCTGAAGGCCTGAGATGAGCCTGGAGAAACTCTGTGAAGACTAGTGTTACCATAAAACCAAGATCAGGTGATCTAAAAAAGTCAATGACATTGACATTTTCTAAAGAGAAAACCATAAAAAATTATGGAACTTGTTAACTCTAAAATTTCTCTCCTAATTACATAGGGGACCTTCTAAAGTTATTTATTAAGTTAGAAGCAGTAAACGATCAAATCGATGTTTTACACCAATTATAATTTGTTATCAACTCTCCCTCTTGGATTTCAGGGTAATTCCCTGAGGCAGAGTAGTCCTGCTTGGCGGTAGGAAAGAAGAGTTATGAAGCCTTTAATCAGTGGCCTTGGCCATAATTGCATACAGTGTTGATTAAAATGTTCCCACTCTAACTTTCAAATCTTAGTTTTGTAAAACAAAGAAAAAGCAAATGGAAAGCAACACTTAAGTAGAATTTTAAATAGGGAATATTTTCATAAGCTGGTTACTTGTTTTTGTCAAGGATTCATGATTAATAATGGTGAATTAAATAATGCCCATATTAATACTTAATTGAGCAATTTATATCTCATGTGTACAGCCTTCAGAAATATTCATAGTCAGAAGTTTTAAAAAGGTTTCTCAGGATAGATTGTATTATGAAAAAAAACAAAGCTTTGGTAAATTGTGTAGTATAATGCAGTGCTCTTCAGCCAAACTTGCTCTTCAGCCATCTTGTATGTTGTGTTTTCAGTGATTGAAGAAGAAAATTGGGATAGGAAGAAAATTGGGATTAAAGGGTAGAAAAGGAAAAAGGATATGGAAAAGATGTTTTAAGGGAATAATTTTCAGGCTAGGGCAGATCTCTAACAGCAGTATTATATCTGTATACTTCAAGCAGAGGTCCTCTCTATCCCTTCGAGTGAGATATGTTTACTATATGGGAATTCAGATTAATCTGGGGAGAGTTTTTTGAAGATGGGGTAAAAATGGACAACAGTTTGTCTATAGCTACATAAAACATCTCCAAAACTTAGCTGTTTAAAACAACATTTTTATCTCACAGTTTCTATGAGTCAGTAATGCAGAGATGGCCTAGATTGGTTTCTCTGCTTCAAGGTCTCTCCAGAGGCTGCAGTCAAGATGTCAACTTGGGCTGCAGACATCTCAAGGCTCAGCTGGGGCACAATCTGCTTCCAAGTTCATTCAATGATTGTTTGCAGGACTCAAGCCCTTGTTCACAGGCTGTTGGACTGAGAGTCCCAGTTCCTCACTGGATGTTGGCCAGAGGCCACCCTCAGTTCCTTGCCATGTGGACCTTTCCCAGAGAGAGGCGAGCCTGCAAGAGATAGAGACTGCAGTCTTTTTTAACCTCATCATGGAAGTGACATCCCATCACTTTTGCAGTGTTTTCATAAGAAGCGAGTCACTAGATTCAGCCCACACATGGGGAGGGAAATTATACAGGGGGGTCACCATGAGGAGGGGGGATCACTGGGGCTCAGTTTGGAAGCTGTTGACCACAAGAAGTTTTCACCAACTCACCCCCAACGTATAATAAACTCTACAATTCGAGTGTCATGGAAGATGGTGAACTAGAGAAATCGTTTTCTGGACTGTCCCGGAAGGAAAGAAGGTCTTCAGATAAAGGAGCGAGGAAAGGGGATGCAGCTGAGGTGTAGATCACAGAGAGAAGTGCTGGAGCCTGCCAGGGACCTCACAGAGGAAAATCACGAAGCAAAGAATGAAGAGAATAAAGGAAAAAAGATCTCAGCAAGGATCAAACTCAGAGAGGCTTGGAGCCCAGTGAAAGGGTAAGGGAGAATCTCTTTCTCCCCCTTCCCAAGTCTTTCAGTGATTGGTGGGCTACCAAGTTACTTGGAGGCTTTTTCACTCCCATGAGCCCAAGCACTGTGGCAACCATGGAATTGTAGTGAGAACTTGCATGATCCCAAAGTTTGGACATTCCATGCGGGGCTCCCCTCTAAGAAGGGTGACCTGAGAGGCCGGAGAGCCAGCTTCCTTCCATTCAGATGCTTATCATTTCCCACCCCTCCTCCACCCACTGCAACCGGGAGAGCAATCTGAGCTGAGAAGTTGGTGAGCAGTTGCTCCCACAACCAGGTGGCACGTACTCTAATCTGAGGGTTTCACAGAGAGTGGGGCTCATGCCTTCCCCCTTGAGGACCTGCAATGGGCCCAGGGTGCCTCATCTGGGAGCTCCTTGCCCGCCAGCCTATTGTGGAGACACATGGCAGTGGGTCACATACACAGACCGGATCCAGTGTCCCCTGGACTTGAGCAGGTTCTGGGGGACACAGAGGGGAGGTTTGGGAGCTGGACTTGGAAGGTGAGAGAGCCTATGTGGGCAGAACTGATGGGAGAAAACTATGGGGGTCGGAGATGCTGCCATCTGAGAGAGTGCCCATCACCCCCACAAGAAAGTCACACTGTTGAAGTAGGGCGGGTCCTCCAGCGGGAAAGATCCCAGCCTAGGGCGCCATAACAACCAACCATGGCACAATCAGGCACCCGGGATGGAGGGGATTTGCAGCCCCTTCCCCAGGACCAGCCCTCCTGGTCTGGAGAACCTGTCTTGACTCTCCTCCCAGTAGCTCCCCTTATCAGCTGAGAAAACAACCTCTGAGCCCTGCCAAGGCTTTACAAAGCCTTCCAGGTTCACACAACCTAACCATGCTTGGTTTTGCCCTTCTACCCACTTCTGCTATGGTGGGGTCCAAGCAACCCCCTGGGAACTGCAGGACTCCACCCAAATCCTGGGGCATTCAAACACTCCACCTGAGGGACTAGAGCTTATCGCAGGCACAAAAGGATGTCTGAGCAGCTGGCTCTCTCCAGCAAGCTTCAACCACTGACAGGGAGAACAACTCTATACAGGGAGAACAACTGATTTCAGCATCTAGCAACTCAAACAGAGTGTGACTGATTCTTACTCACAAGTATCACCCACTATCTCAGAGATTAAGCTGGGGGTCCCAATGCAATTCATACTACTGGGAAGAGGTGAAGACAGTGGGATAGAGGCAACCAGAGGGGACTTTTTTTATAGGAGAAAAACAAAATTTACAGGCAGCCCAATCTGTGAGGGGTCTCCCTCTTCCACTGCAGACCTCTGAGCTGATCTGGGAGCTGCTCAGAGTCTGTGCAGCGACATTTCACTGGACAGCAGGTGCAGCAGAGATATGGTGCCTGCCAATTCCAGACTTCTGCAACTGATGACATTCTGATCACTCTGGTGCACAGAGCCAGTCCTGCTGAGGACCCAGCCATCCAGCAATAACCTTTGCATCACTCCAGCTGGGCTAGGGAGGGAACAGATGCTCCCCTGTGTCAAGCCCTATGACTGAGGGCTGAGCACAACTTCTCTCTGGCATGGGAGCAGAACACAGGAGGAGCCTCAGATGCCACAGGCACCACTTGAGAAACCTGGGGTGACTGCCTCAGTGGATCCTAGGAGTGGTGGGAGAACTTTGGCTGACCAGCAGCTCCAGCCTACCTAACATGGACCCTAGTCCCCTGAGACAAACTCCACCTTTGTGACTGGGCATCAGCAATCCCCACACTGGTGGAACAGCCCCTCATGTGGGTGGCTCTGTCCCTGAAATCCCCAGAACCAACTCTGAAGCTCTCACTGTACCTGATTCCAAGGCTCTGCCCCTGTAGCTCCTGGGTCCCCACTAGACCTGCAATTTTACCCCAAGACTCCAGAGTGGTGACCGGTCCCCAAGACCACACAACTGAGTCCCCACCACTACAATCCTAAACATATATGCACCCAACACAGGAGCTCCCAAATACATAAAGCACATCTTATTAGAGCTAAGGAAAGAAAGAAATGGCACCATCGTAATCACAGGGAACCTCAACACCCCACTCGCAGAACTTGACAAATCATCAAAACAGAAAATAAATAAAGAAATAATGAACTTAAACCACACTCTAAATCAAATGGACCTAACAGACATTTACAGGTCATTGTACCCCAAAACTACAGAATACATATTCTTCTCAGCAGCATATGGGACATTCTCCAAGATTGATCATATCTTAGGCCACAAAACAAGTCTCCACAAATTCAAAAAACTCAAAGTTATACCATGTACCTTCTCAGACCACAATAGAATAAAATTAGAACTCAATCACAAGAGAAGCACAGAAAACTACACAAAGTCATGGATTAAACAACCTGCTGCTAAATGACTATTGGGTCAAGAATGAAATTAAGATGGAAATCAAAAAATTCTTTGAGCTAAACAACAAAGGGGATACAAGTTATCACAATCTTTGATAGCACAGCAAAAGCATTCCTCAGGGGAAAATTCATAGCCATAAATGCCTACATCAAAAAGACAGAAAGATCATAAATTAACAACCTAATGTCATACCTAAAGGAACTGGAAAAGGAAGAACAAACCAAACCCAAACCCATCAGAAGAAAAGAATAACAGAGGTCAGAGCAGAACTAAATGAATTGGAAAGCCAAAAAAAAAATACAAAGGGTTAATGAAATAAAAAATTGCTTCTTCAAAAATATAAACAAAATAAACTGACCTCTTACTAGATTAATCAAGAACAAAAGAGAAAGGACCCAAATAAGCTCAATCAGAAATGAAAAAGGTGGCATTATAACTGATACCACAGAAATACAAAACATCATCCACGAATACTATGTAAATCTCTATGCACATAAACTAGGGAATGTAGAGAAAATGGACAAGTTCCTGGAAACACACAACCTCCCAAGACTCAAGCAGGAAGAAATAGAACTCTTGAATAGACCAATAACAAACGATGAGATCTAATCAGTAATAAAAACCTCCCCCCTCCCCCAAAAAAGCCCTGGATCAGATGGATTCACAGCTGAATTGTATCAAACCTACAAAGAAGACCTGATACCTATAATGCAGAAATTATTCCATAATATTGAGAAGGAGGGAACCCTCCCAAACTCATTCTATGAAGCCAGTATCACCTTTATACAAAAGCCAGGAAAGGACACAACAAAAAAAGAAAACTACAGACCGATATCCCTTATGATTATAGATGCAAAAATCCTCAATAAAATACTGGCAAACTGAATTCAACAGCACATCAAAAAACTAATCCACCAGGATCAAGTGGGCTTCATCTCAGGGATGCAAGGATGGTTCGACATACATAAATCAATAAATGTGATTCACCACATAAACAAAAACAAAAACAAAGATCATATGATCATCTCAATAGATGCAGAAAAAGCATTCAACAAAATCCAGCACATTTTCATGATAAAAACCCTCAACAAACTAGGCATAGAAGGAACATATCTCAGACATATATGACAAACCCACAGCCAACATGATACTGAATGGGAAAAAGTTGAAAGCATTCCCTCTAAGAAGTGGAACAAGACAAGGATGCCCACTGTCACCACTTTCATTCGACATAGTGCTGGAAGTCCTAGCCAAGGCAATCAGGCAAGAGAAGAATATTAAGGGTATCCAAATTGGGAAAGAGGAGGTCAAAGTCTCGCTCTTCCCTGACAATATGATCCTTTATCTAGAAAAACCCAAAGATTCCACCAAGAGTCTCCTGGAATTGATAAATAAATTCAGCAAAGTCTCAGGATACAAAATCAATGTACATAAATCAGTAGCATTTCTATATACTAGTAACAGTCAAGCCAAGAGTCAAATCAAAGACTCAATACCATTCACAATAGCTATGAAGAAAATAAAATACTTAGGAATATACTTAACCAAGGAGGTGAAAGATCTCTATAAAGAGAACACAAAACTCTGAGGAAAGAAATCACAGACCAATGGAAAAACATATCATGCTCATAGATATGTAGAATCAACATTGCTATCATAAAATGTCCATACTACCCAAAGTAATTTACAAATTCAATGAAATCCCCATCAAATTACCAAAGTCATACTTCACAGATCCAGAAAAAATAATTCTATGCTTCATTTGGAACCAGAAAAGAGCCCAAATAGCCAAAGCAATTTTAAGCAAAAAGAACAAATCTGGAGGCATCACATTACCAGACTTCTAATAATAGTACAAGGCTATAGTAACCAAAACAGCATAGTATTGTTATGAAAATAGAGACATAGACCAATGGAACAGAACATAACCATATATAGAATCATCTACTTACAATCAACTGATCTTTGACAAAGCAGACAATAATGTACTTTGGGGAAAAGAAGCCCTATTCAATAAATGGTGCTGGGAGAATTGGATAGCCACATGCAGAAGAATGAAATAGGACCCTTACCTCTCACCACTCACAAAAATTAATTCAAGATGGATAAAAGACTTAGATCTAAGGCATGAAACCATAAGAATTATAGAGGAAAATGTGGGAAAAACTCTTCTAGATATCGACCTAGGCAAAGAATTTATGACTAAGACCCCAATGGCAACAACAAAAATTAATAAATGAGACTTGGTTAAACTAAATAGCTTCTGAACAGATAAGAAAATAAGCAACAGAGCAAATAGACAACCTATAGAATGGTAGAAAATATCCACAAGCTACACATCCCATAAAGGGCTAATAACCAGAATTTGCAAAGAACTCAAGCAAATCAGCAAACAAGAAAACAAACAACCTATTTAAAAGTGGGCAAAAGATATGAACAAAAGCTTCTCAAAAGAAGAAAGATAAATGGCCAATAAACATATGAAAAAATGCTCAATGTCACTAATCATCAGGGAAATGCAAATTAAAAACCACAATGAGATATCACCTTACCCCAGTTAGAATGGCTTTTGTTAAAAAGTCCAAGAACAGTGGATGCTGGTCTGGATCCAGAGAGAAAGGAATGCTTACACACTGTTGGTGCGACTGCAAATTAGTACAACCTCTATGGAAAACAGTATGGGGATTCCTTAAAGAACTAAAAGTAGACCTACCATTTGATCCAGAAATCCCACTATTGGGTATCTACACAAAGGAAAAGAAGACTTTTCATCAAAAAGACACCTGCCCTAGAATGCTTATTGCAGCACAACTCACAATTGCAAAGATGTGGAATCAACCCAAATGCCCATCAATTCATGAGGGTTAATAAAATGTGGTATATGTATACCATGGAGTACTACTCAGCCATAAAAAATACAAAATAATACCTTTTGCAATAATCTTGATGGCACTGGAGACCATTACCCTAAGTGAAGTATCTCAAGAATGGAAACACAAACACCACATGTACTCGCTATTAAATTGGAACTAACCAAGAGTACACATCTGCACAGATGGAAGTAAAACTCAGTGGAAATTAATGAGGGGGGAGGAAGAAAGGGGAGGGGAATAAAGCAAGCTAATGTGTAATATGAAAACTATTTGGGTGATGGGCACACCTATAGCCAGGACTCAAACATTACAAAAATGATCCATGTAATCTAAAACATTTGTACTCCCTTAATATTTTGAAATAAAAATAAAATAAATTAGTGTAATGCTCCGAATTTAAAAAAAAAACTCTACAATTCCAGAGTAGGCCAAAAGAAAGTCTTTAAGTGTTGTCTGTATCATAAAATTGAATCTTTCCCCCAAACAGATGTAGAAAGGCTATACAGCATTAAGGATCAAAGTGTCAAAATCTAATTTAAAAAAATAAACTATGAGAGAAAAGCAAGTACCGTTTTACAAGAAAGTCTGTAATTTTCTTTTATTCCCAGAGGCTTGTTTCTCTCTCTCTCTCTCTCTTTTTTTTTTGTTTCTCTCAAATTACCTATGGCTGGAGCATAGCTCCTTCCAATAAAATGAACAGGCTTATTTCATCATTTTATGTAAATATCAGTATAGGGCACTTGCAAACGAGAAAACTCTGATTTGAGGAAAGATTAGTTCCACTTAAGTTTCCATTCATGTGTTCGCCAGGTTTAAATCCTACTGTAGTTACTTAAGCAACCAACAGAAACGTATTTCTTGATGGTGCTAAAACCTACCCACACCTGACTTCAAGTAGAAGAAATGCTATCCAGCTGTATTCTGTAAATTGCTTGATAAATAATATTTACATGTTATTTCTTTACATGCTTCCCTTTCCTTATTAACCAGTTTCTCCAGGTGTATTCAATGTGACTATATACAGGACATGGTGTTCTTTCTACAGGGCAATAAAATTCTTATATTCTACAAAGATGTGGCATATATGGGAAGGAGCAACACATTTGGGGTTTAATTTTTCTGCAAACAATCTTTGGTTAAAGGACTGACAAACAATACTCACCTAGTAAACTAAACAAGCAGTCAAAATGTGAAGAGGACTGTGTTCAGCATAACTCTGGCACACCATTGGCATGTCAAGGCCATTTCTTCTGCTGGCCCCAATGAACTTTATCTCTGCAGTTATAGACGAAGAGTGGCAAAGAACCCAATGCAGCCCTAGAGAGACGTGCGTGGAAGTCGCCAGCGAGCTGGGGAGGAGTACCAACACATTCTTCAAACCCCCTTGTGTGAACGTGTTCCGGTGCGGTGGCTGCTGCAACGAAGAGAGCCTCATCTGTATGAACACGAGCTTCTCGTACATTTCCAAACAGGTATGAGTACATCAGCAAGTGTGCCCTCTCCCAAACCTGGTAATAGTGTTGGCAGCTACAACTGACCTTGTTGCCAAGCACTGTGCTAAATGCTTTAATGCATAGTCCCATTTAATCTCTGAAACAAGCTAAATGTGTATCTTATCCTCCTTTATAGATGTGGAAACTCAGGCTCAGAAAGGTAACTTATTTATCCAACATTACACAGCTGGTGAATGGCAGAACTGGGACTCAAACCCAGGTCTAGGGACTCCAGAGCCTGATGTCTTATCAGTTACTATCTCTCTGATGCTTTAATGTCAAGAATCAGAAAACCATATGGAAGTTACTAGAACAAGATGTTAAAAGGACTAAAGATAACTACACTGACTGGTGTATCCATTAAGTTCTGTGTTGCTTAAAAGGAGTGATTGAGAAGAGTTTGATGAAAGGCGTGGACAAGGTTGGTGGGGGAGGGATGATGAAGCACCTGGGGCTAGCAAAAAGAGGGTGCCATTCCCACCCATAGACTAAAGAGAGCAGGGGAGAGCAGTCATGGGAACCCAGAGGGAAAGTGAAGAAGAGGGCTGCTGGACTGGCCACTGCCAACCCTTAGCCTGGTAGGGGCTGGGAGAGGCAAGAGGGCCTATAGATGCAGCCCATGGCGGGCAGCTTCCTGGGGCCCAGAGCCTGGTGGGGAAGGAAGGAGAGAGGGGCAAAGGGACACTATGTAGCACAAAAGACCTTTCAAAAATAAGTCTGCAGTCCCCATGAAAGAAATAATTCTCCCCTCTCCATCTTATAAAAATCCCCTTTGCTTAGTAGATAAGTTTTCCTCTCTGTGGCTACCATATTTTTGTACAATGTAATAAATGTTACATATGGAAGCAGTAGTAACATACTTAGGAAAATAATATTCAAAAGTTGTACACGTCAAACTACATTCCTTTTGGAATGTTGCAAATTCCTTGAATGTTGCTATATCCACCAAATTGTCACATTTGCCTATACAATCCATTTTTGTGATTGTGAAAAGAGACAGTACAACAAAATTGTATATGCATGGAATATATCCATGTTAGGTAATTATCTTAATGCTGATTTGTTTTGTTAATAGGTTTAATTATCTTTAATTTGTTTCCCCTACCCTCTAAAATATCCTTTAAACTTGAGAATTGTTTTTCTAAAACCTACTAGAGAATCTTGGAACTTGTGAGACTTCTGATCTCTACTATTTGACATTAGAAAAAAAATAATCTAAGTATGGCTATGCATCAACTGCTAGTAGAAACAAAGCTTGCATAACGTAAGAGGGTCTAGTTCATGATTATGTGATTCCCCAGAGCATAGCTGAAGAATTGCACAAGAAGACGAAGTTTATGCAAAATAAACACTCTAAAAAATGGCTCTTATTTAGACTCGTGGAAGTTCCATTATATACTGAAAGGTCAGAATAAACACAACCTTAATGAATTGTTTCCACTTAATAGATAGTTGAGTACTTTATTTTGACTGCTGTACTCAACAAATGATTAGTTTTAAAGAATGTACTTAAGTGTAAATGTACAACAGTTTTTCTTTCCAAATAGGCATATTTGAACATTTTAATAGTGGTTTTAAAAAAACCGACCTCTTGCCCCTGAGTTATGGACTATTTGGTGAACTACCTCTTAGAAACAAAGTGAATAAATGAATACTCTATGTAGTAAGAACTACATGGAATGGTTGATTGAATGGACAATGCATTAAAATCAAGTTCAAATTCATCCACACCTCATAGAACCACTCTAGAGAGTTATATAATCTCTCTGTACATTTGTTTCCTTGCCTGTAATATGGGGATAATAAAAACCCACCCTATAATATTGTTATAAGTAGTAAATGAATTAATGTGAAAGTGCTTACAATAGGGACTAGCATATGGAAACATAGAATGATATACATGTTAGCTCTAATTATTAGTTCAGATATGAGTATTAGTCAGCTATTAATATACAATGCTACAGAAGAAACACCCTAAAACTCAGAGGTTTCAAACAACTATGCATTATTCTCACTCATGTATCTGAGGTTCAGTTAGTTTAGGGTGGGCTCAGGTGGGCTTGACTCCAAGCCTGTTTCCTGTGTCTCTCATCTCTTGGACCAGGGAGCCTGCCGGATCATGCTCTTCTCATGGCTACAGTGTAAGCATGAGAAAACCAGCCCCACAACATATGCCTGGTTCAAGTTTGTGTATTTGTGTCATGTCTGCTAACATCCCACTAGCCAAAGAAAGTGACATGGCCAAATCGAAAGTCAAGAGACAGGAAACTGTCGTTATATAGATGGTACAGGAAAGGATAAGTAAATAGTTTGAACCAAGATCTCAAAGAAACTTGATAGCTTTAGTCTCATTTAATCCTTACAATTTACATTCAAATTTAAAGCAGGAGCAGAAACGAACAGTACCATTTTACAAGGGTACCAGTGACACCAAAAAGTTAAGACATTTGGCCAAACTTAGATGCTTTATAAAGTTGGATGAGCTCCTGGTCTCCTGACTCCCAGCCCAGTATTCTACCAGCCCTTATTATTATTAGTTCAATTCCTAATGGACAACTTTGCTAAAGTCAATACCATAAATGATAAAGGCAAAATTTCAGACTGTATAACATTTTTAAAAAATAATATATGCATTGTGGTTATCTTTCTCTGCTATAGCTCTTTGAAATATCAGTGCCTTTGACATCAGTACCTGAATTGGTGCCTGTTAAAGTTGCCAATCATACAGGTTGTAAGTGCTTGCCAACGGCCACTCACCATCCATACTCAATTATCAGAAGATCCATCCAGATACCAGAAGAAGATAGGTAAGCATTTCATGTACTCAATTATCCTTGCTCTTGCCTTTACCAAAACTGTGTGTAGAGAATACTTCATTAATTATACAGTCATCATTTTCTCTTCAAATTCCTCATCTTTTAGCTTCTAACCCAGATGTACTGGTAGTAACCATTTGGCAAATACATAATTTTATTAGATGTCAGATGTATATTGTGGTAGGGCCAAAAGGCTCAGTGGTTATAAACTCATCATGCTACTTGTAGACACCTTTGTGATTAATATGCATAGTCTCATGCAGTAGTAAAGCTGCTCCAGCCTCAAATTTGGCACATGTCCCTTCATCCCAGAAATAGCAACTTTTAAACCTTTCCCCTTTAAGATTGCCAAATGGAAAATTCTTATTTTAGATTAAAATGACTTAAAATTAATTTGGCTTTGAAATTTTCTTGAGATTAAGGTTGTGATTCTTTATAAGACAAATGATAACACTCTGAAGTGTTCTGAAACCAAAGGTAAAGATCATTGATTTAAATAAAAAGGATTTAATATAGGGAAGCAAATAAAGGGCAAATTACAAACACTGAATGAAATGATAAAGTAATTAAGTTACTTACATTTTGCAAAAGTAAAGCAATAAACGTACTCTGTGTGTGTAGCAAGCAAAAGGGCAAGCTAGTGATTATATATTAGTTAACACTGAGCCAAGAAAATACCTCTACCTCTTTCAAGCAGAAGAGAAAACTCATAGCAAAGCAACATTTATTTTCAAGATGTTCCTGCTGCCCTAGCCAATGTTCTTATCTGCATTTTAAAGAAAATAATCTTAGGATCTATGATAGAACATATTTGCTTTTGGTAAATAAACTGTTGATAGCTATAATTTGCATAGTTTTAACATCCATCTTCTTAAGAAGATTATAATTTTCCAAAATTACAGTTTAGTTTCTAAAGGTTTCCAAATAGAATATTTACAACTACAGAATTACTGTCTAATAAGATGTAGTTCATAAATATGAATTAAGCTCCTCAAAATCTTAACTATTCTCACATTCATATGATTTTTTTATGGTGTGAACATTTGAAATTTATTCTCTTAGCAATTTTCAAACATACAATTCAGTGGCCCCCAACCTTTTTGGCACCAGGGACAATTTTCATGGAAGACAAATTTTCCATGGACTGGGGAGAGGGGGATGGTTTTAGGATGGTTCAAGCACATTAAATTTATTGTGCACTTTATTTCTATTATTATTATATTGTAATATATAATGAAATAATTATACAACTCACCATAGGTTGGGGACTCCTGCTGTAGAGGATGAAGTCACTTACTTGATGGTGGAGATCAGGGCAGCAACCTGTAAG
>CAUYPO010034011.1:0-30000 GCA_963574435.1 Cheirogaleus major
GTCTCCAGCAGGAGCCTTTATCTGAGATTAAGGATAATGGATTTCCTTTCTTGGATAAGTTTTTTTTCTTCTTCTTTCTCTCAGACTTTTTGTCCAAAATGTGCTCAACTCCAGAAAATAGACCTTTTGTTAACAAGCCTTTTCATCGACTGCACTCCCCTCCCCCAATTCCGTTCCCCCCCCCCCCCATGCTTCCAAGGAAACCTCAGTTCCGAGTGCTGGTAAGAGCCTGCAGAAGAACGGCTCACCCTTCCTCCCCCTCCGCCTCCTCCCCGGCCCCTGGGTGTGCTGCCGTTGGGGCAGGAACAATAACTTGACTCTTCCTCGTTTTCCTCCCGCAGTTACTGCCAGCACCCTCGTCTTCAGGACTCTAGATCCTGCCTGGAAGAAATGGGGAGAGGACTTGGGGACCCTTCCTTGGTGTCCCTCTCGCTCACTCATGGCTGATCTTGGGGAAGGGGGGACTCCAGGCTCGTGGTCGTCATGGGAGGGGGCGGCCCCTTCCTGTAGCCAGGGACAGCTGCTATACATTTATTTCACCTGGATCTTTCTTTTTCCCCCTTCGACAGCCCTATTACCATATTTAAATGCAAGTATGTCTCTTTTCATTGACATTTTAAGTAGCTTAGCCTGACCTTTTTAGAGTAGCTTTTTCCCTTTTGAATTTCTTTCCCTTCAGTAGTACCATGTAGCTAGGACAATAGTCTTAGAGTTTAGTGGGCTTCTAGTTCGCGCTGTTTGGGGGACCTCTCCTCTCTCTCCCCTTTCTTTCCTCCTCTGTCCCCTGCCCTTGATGGTGCATGTCTTTCTCCCGCGTGTCTGGTAGAAATTCCTCCTTTGAAAGGCTCAGTGGCTAAAGTTGAGCAGCCCAGTTGGGGGCTGTTTATGGAGTTTGCCACTGGCTTCTGGCACATCATTGAAAACCACAGTCACTGGAAGGGTCTTGGGGCCAGGTCCCCGAGCAAGTGAGCGTCTCCCTGGATGGTAGAGGATGTTGGTCTTTACGTGTGTGGAAGTGTATCTGTGTGTGTCCCAGTGCCAGGCTGTGCGTCACATGCTAGTGGCCAAGAGAAGCCCAGGGTAGGGGACTTGGCTTCCTTCATTTGGACACTCCACAGCCACATGCTGTCCCCTTGGCCTCCTGACTTGTATTCCCGTTGGCTGGGACGGCCTTGCTGCCGGTGCAGTTTCAGGTAGCAAAAGCCTTGATCAAGAAGGACTCCAGAGACCCCTAGGAGACCTTCCAATGCCAGCTTCCTCTGGACCGCAGGGCTCAGACAGAGGAGACACATCGAAATCCCCATAACTGCTTTGAGAGGGTGAAACTGCCTCGAGAGGAGAAATCACCCCACATGGGTCCCCACAGCCCCACACTCGTTCCCACATTGGACTTAGTGTGTATGCAGTCACCTGGGAACCCCCCAAATGTTTTACCCTCGGGCCTGGGGCTGTGATGCTGCTGACATGAAGTTTTGACGAAGTCTAGAGTTCAGATGGCCGAGCCAACCTGCAGAGCCTTTGGCGAACAGCTGGAGTTAAGCTGCCTCCTGGCCAAGACGCCAGCCCTGTGGAGGGGCCATCCCAGGTGCCTCCTGCCTGTGGTGCAGGGCGGACCACTCAGCCGGGACCCCTGCAAGGAGCAGCCAGCCAGCCCGCTGTGTGTGGCCCTGCTCTGGATGAGCCCCGGGCCATCACCACACGACAGCGCAGAGTCAGCAGGGAGCTCAGCCCCGGTTCTCACGAGAAAACTCCTCCCGATACTCCAGTTATTTTTGTGTGCCTTTTAGAACCAGTGTCTGGGGTGACAAATGTGTGAGACTCAAACACACCCAAAGATGCTGTGCCTTCCAGAAGCCTGAGAGCCACTGATCTGTGTCCCTCCCCAAAGCTACCCTGTGAAAATTCTTTCCCAGTCCTGTGTTTTGTGTGGCCTGTGAGACAGGTCTGTTCCCCACCCTCCTGAGGGTCTCTCCCTGACGCTGGCTCTCCTCTGTCCCCGCCAGGCTTCCCAGCAGCGGCGTATGGACCAGTGGCGGCAGCGGCGGTGGCGGCAGCGAGAGGATCAGGTAGGAAGGTGTACGGGACAGGCGGCTTCCAGGCATGCCCCCAGCGTGAGGGGAAGGGCAAGGCCCTGTCGGATCTGTGTGGCTGCATCTGTCCAACACCACTCTCACCACAGCCGGGAGGGGGTGGACAGGGAGGCCCGGCCGCCCAGGGCACTCCTAGCAGGGCCAGTCGAGTCACGGGACTGCAAACCAAAGGCAGATGATTCTCTCGTTGAAACAAAACCAAAGCAAACCAAGTTTCTTTTTTACTTTGACTGCCCCTTCACCTGACAGCTGGCTTCTGGGCACCTGTGGTCATCTCCCTCCTTGGCTTTTGCTGGTTCAACAGGCTCCCATCCTTGGGTCCCTGACCCAGCCAGAGAGGTGCTAAGTCTGCTCTGGGCCCCTGCTGCACCTGGCAGGTGGGCTTGCTGATCTGGGCACAGCCCCAACGGCCCTGAAGTCCAGACATGGGGCCAACCCTTGACCTCCATGAATGAAGCTGCTGTTTCCTGGAGCCCCTGCTGCCTTCCAGATTCTTCTAAGCAAGGCTCCCTCCCGGGCTCCAGCTGCCAAGGGAATTGGGCTTTCTTTCCCATGAGGTTGCCCCTCCTTTGGTCTCCAAATCCAACCTTTTAGAGGTCTGGAACCTTTCCAGGGACGTGGGAGCACTTTCCCAGCAGCACCGTGGGGTCAGACCAGAGCTGGGGCACGTCTAGGGCTTTTTGTCCCTCTCCCCAGATGCTCTCTGCCTTCCCAGGCGAGCAGGCCTTCCTCTATGCTGGGCTCCCCCAAACCCTGCTCCTCCCTGAACTGAGTAGCCATGGTTTGCGGCTCTCCCCCCACCCCCCACGGACTGGGCGCTGGAGCACAAGGGAAGCGCCCAGTTTGATGTGGCAGGGCTCGGGGGACAGGGGCGGGAGGGGGTGCCGGTGAGGGTGCCAGGAAATGGAGCATTAAAAGCCCAGAGGGCAAATGCCAAAAACCCAAACCCTCCGTGGTGAGAAGCTGGCACAGTGAGGCCCGTTAGAAAAAATCCGTTCCATGCAAACTGGCACAGCCTCGGAGCTACAAAGGATCCACTCCCCCATCACCCACGGGGCTTTGTTTGGAGGGGCCGGGGATTTCTCAGAGGGCCACCGAGGGGCAGTTTGCCAGAGACTGGGGGGCAGGTCCAGAGAGCTGGACGCACTTCCTGAGCCCCCCGCCAGCCCTAGCCAGCCCCCAGAGCCCCCGCCTGCTCTCTGGCCAGTGTCCCTCGGTCCCCCACCCCGGGCCCTGGGGTGGAGTGCACAGCTGCCTCGTGTCTCCCTGTTACATTTGGTTTTTTAACTTGAGTGCTTTGGGGTATAGTTATAAACGAGCCTCGGTCCTACCTGTGCCTGGGGTTGGGGAAAGAAAGATAAAAAGAAAACTCCTGAGATTTTTGAGTGTTGTTGGTTGTTGTTTTCTCCGTTCAGTTTCTTTCTTTTTATAACTTGGATTATGAAACTAAACTTTAACCCGAAATTAACCCTGCCTCTCTCCCCACCCCACCCCATTCTCCTTAACTTCATGGCAAGTTTAAAGGGCAGCATGGGGTTCTTTGTGAGTCTGAGAGCGGTCTCCCACGGTCTCTGTCCCCTTCGGCCACCCCACCCTCTCCCCGCCCCTCCCCCCAGAGCCAGGCGGGACTCCCACCCCCTCCCCCTAACTCCTAACCCCCAAGGTCATCTCCAGCCACACATTTTTTTTCAGGATCAATGGTGTTTTATTTGTAGCCATTTCCATCGGGAGCAAAGTCTCCCCCAGCCCATTCTAGGCCAGCCATGCTCATCGCTGCACTGTTAGTGAATCGTATTCAGGAGTGTGCTCCCAGACCACCTGCCCGCACCAGCCGGGGTTAGTGCAGGGCATAAATCCTCAGCTCCGAGGTGCCCGCCCCACAGGGTGCAGGCCTGGCCAGGGAGCTCCAGGGCAACCCCACCATGCTGCTTGGGGGTCTGGGGCTTGGGGTGTGCCCCTGGGCGATGGCTAGACTGTGCCCACCATAGTCAGAGCACCGCCTGGGCTGGAAGACACCTGCCTGCATGTAGACAGTGCACCCCAGCCCTCCAGCCCCACCTTGGACCTGGAGCAGGGTTACAAGGTTGGGGAAGGAAGTTCTCTGCGTTTCTTTCTTTGAACGCATTTTGGCCGGTGGGCATACTGCCACCTCCCTCCCTCTAGAAATCGATCTGGACTCCAAGCCTGGCGGGTTGGCCAGTTACTTACCTGTGAGGGGCCCCTCGGTGGCAAAACCTCTCTGCTGTGAATTGAGACTCACTTGGGTTTGTGCAATCAGTCTAGGCCATGGGGGCTGGCTGCGGGCTGATGGCCCAGTTCCACCCTTACCAGCGCCTTCAACCCTGCCCCACCATCCCCGCTCCTCCCCAGGGGATAAGGGTGCTCCTTCAACCTCCCGAGCAAGCAGCCTCGACTGCTGGAGGTCGTCACAGACTTACCTGCACTCCCTTACGGGGATGTCCACATCAGCGGTTCAGGAGTCTGTGCAGTACCTCCCTTGGGCTTGGTGCCGCGCTAAACCTGGCAGGTGACTCCAAAACCTGGGAAACATGGCCTCTGCTTCCCAGGGGCTCTCAGCTCGGTTTAGGGATTAGGCATCCTGTGGAAGGCCCTTTTTTTGTCTTTCATTTTTGTCTAGCTCCACCCTTTTGGGCTTTTTTTCTCCCTTTCATATGACTTACTGGGGTGAGAAGCGCTTGCTGAGGGCCATGGGGTGGGGAGCAGGTTCGTTTTTGCTCAGGGTGGCAACTGGATCTGTCAGGGCTATGGTGTCAGGGTAGGAGGTCGGGGAGGCGGGGGCTTGAGCTCTGCACCTACCTCAGCCAGCTCCTCTGGGCCAGCCTGCCCACCTTTTCCTAACTCCTCCAGGACCTGAGGTGAGCAGGGCTCAGGTGCCCCCACCAGGGGAGGTCCCTGCCGACTCCTAGATAACTTCACTATCAGTGGTTCACTTTTCTTTCACCTTCACCCGGTAGTTTGAAACGTCATCTTTTCTTGTGCTCAGTCGAGAGTTTGTTTGTTTATTTTGATCGTATCCATTCAGTTCCAGTGGCCCCATCCTGTCCCACCCAAACCTAAATCCAGTTTGGCAAACGACTCCCACGACAGGTGAGGGAAGTGGTTCGGATTCTCAGAGCTATTTTATTTCGGGGTGACAACATGGGTGGGCCCGTGTATGAGTCTTAGAGCTTCTGAGCCCCCTGGCACCACCCCACCCCACCCCCGCCCCCGCCCATCTCCGGCCCAGCCAGGACCCCTTACTGTACTTTACACTTGCCAGTTTTATTCCGATCTAGTAACGGGAGCTCCCGATGGTGGTGGTGAGTGTGAGCAGTCATGTTTCTGTTGTCTTTTCTCTTGCTTGGTTGGGGCTGCGGTGAGAGAGTGTCTCTGAGGCATACTTTCCCGCCTCTCTTACACTAGGATCTGCACACCTCCTCTCAAACACTCTTCTGAGCACGCTCAGCGGGAAGGTTTGTCCACACCTATTAATCCTCTCTCAGTGTCCAGCTTCCTGTTAGTACCAGCTGGTTTGCATGTTTTTGCTTGTTCAGATGAAACAGTTCCAGAAACAAACTCATATCCAACTCTCGAGAAATGTCTTTTTTTGTACACTTTCGTTTTCGATTTTTTTTTTATTAGTTACAACTCCAAAACACCTGTTGTCCAGTAAAACATTTCACACCTCCCCTGCCTGTTCTTAGATTGTATGTATCTGTGGGACTGAACTAAATGCATGCACTGTAGTAGATGTACCGGTAGCCGTAGCTGTAGTTGTAGAACATGCATTGTTGAGTTGATATTACAGGGTCTCCGACGGCTCGGCACAGCACAGCCGTCTGAAGGATAGCGTGGGGGCCAGGAAGAGGAGGGCTCCATCTTTTCAACGTTGCCAAGGGGCTTGGATCCATGTTCCACCATCAGCCACCACCACCTCCCCTCACACTCCCCACTCCCCCGGTGCAGAACTGGGCCACACCCTCAGCTCTAGCCTTCTCAACTGCCATCTCTGTCGGTAGCGTTCAGCTAGGGTGAAAGAGAATGGAACCAGGATTGGAAGGAGTCTTAAAGTTCTTCCTTGATCTTGTCTTCCTCGCACTGTTCTTGAACAGAGCAGATCTCTTCTTATTTCTTAAGGCCTGCCTGCAAGACTCCTCCAAGCCCCTCTACCCCATGAGTCCTCTGGCAGCTCACATCCGGTCCTCCAGGGATACAAGTCCATGTGGCAGCCCTGTCTACGGGGTCTGCTTGGTGTGGAGGGGAAGCAAGACGTGGCAGGGAATGGATGAGATTTTGAGATCTTAAGATCCTCCGTCTACTGACAGGAGGTGCATTTGGTCCCAGTAAATGTTGATGTTCGTTCTTAAGGTTGGTGAAGCGGAAGTGGGGTGAGAGTGGTGGCATTCCTGGCCTGGAGATGACTCACGCAGCTCCGTGGGGAGCTGGGTTCGGAGCATCCAAAGAGGAGGTTGCCCCCCAGTTTTCTTCCAGCTCCCCAGGAAGACTTCCTAACCGGGGTGGGGGGCTGGGGGGGGAGGAGCAGTCCTGCAGCCTGTGCTCTCGGCTCAGGGGCATGTGTTTTCAGTCACCTTCGGACACACCATTCTCCCGACATTTGTGGTCATAAGCCACAAGGGAGTGCCAGAGGTGTCTCAGAGCTTCTGGAGATGACCCTGATCTTTACAAGGTGATGTTAAGTGAGGCAACACCTGCCTCTTGGAACCTGCTCTTTAAGTCAGGCTGGTTGGTGGCTCTGCCCCGTGCTGCTGGAGGACATGGCAGGGTCTCAACCTGCAGGGTGCAAGTTATATATTATGGGAGGCAGAAGCCCAAGAAACTGGCACAGGGCCCAGTAAGTCCCCAAAAGGATGTGTAGTGATGGAGTGACATGGTAGCTCCGTGGAGAGACGCTACTGTGCTGTGGAAGTTGGTGGCAGAGTCAGGATGGACAAGGTTTGCATGTGAGCTAGGCCATGCCACCACCAAGCAGAATGAGGGCACGGAGGCCCAGAAAGAGAATGTGGGGCTGGGGGCTGGGGAGTGGGCAGAGGGAAATGGCTGGAATTGTCAGGCTCCAACCTGAGGCTTGAAGTAAGAGAAGAAGTTAGGGGGAGAAGGCAGAGAGAGAGGAAAATGCCCTCCCAGTGGCCTGAATCCTAGGTTTGGCTCTGCTGGGAAAATGGCTTTGCTGCCCTGTAGCTGGAAATCCTAAGAGCTCTAGTTCCAGTAGGTAAAATGTGCAGAAGTGAAATGCAAGTCAGGGGATAGAATAAATAGTTTAACTTGAACCAGAGAAGAAAATGCCTTGGGGAGGAGACCATATCTCAAGAAGCAGACACACCCATCCCAGCCTCCCTACAAGATGTTTCCTGTGTCCCCAGGGTGAGTCTTTGCCTTCTCTGTGTTCTGGGCTAAGGGCGTGAGGGACAGCATCCCACTTACACTCTTCCAGTTGCTGGGGGATCCTGAAGCCATTTGGGTCTGTTGCAGCCATAAGCATTAGGTTCCCAGGTATTGTTTTCAACAAGCATTTAGTAAGGGTTTGCTTCGTGCCAGGGACGAAGGAATGTAAAGGCAGATAACACTTCTTGCCTTCAGTGGTCTGAGAATCTAGTTTTGTCCCCTAAAAGTTCCTATTTCCCATGATGCATTGTTTCTGGCCTGAAAATGACCACTGTCAGTTTCATCAAAAAAAAAAAAAAAAGGATCAATATGGGCCTTCATTTCTGAAGCTGGCTTTCCTGTGCTTCCATCAGCAATATCTGATGGGGGTCTCAGCCCAGCCATCTCTGCTTTCCCACCCAGCCCCCTGTGCTAGCAGCAAGCATCCTCTGGGGACTGTGACCCCAGGGTGGCCCATCTGTGGATAGCAACATGAGGACACCCTCTCACTAAGATAGAGCCGCATCCGTGGCCCAGCAGGAGAGCAAATCTGTGACCTGCTAGGACCAGCTGCTGCAACCAGCCACACTTACCCAAAGGATCCTACCTGGACACACATCTCTCAGTCCACTGCCTTGTGTTCTGGAGATGGACACCTGGTTTCCCAGTTTGTCATTAAAATGTTCATTTCTGGGAGAGCCAGGACTTTCTCCATAAAGAGTCCAGCATTAGGTCTCAGTAACCCCAGTGAATTTATAATAATGCTCAGAGCTGCCTGCTGCTGGCCTCGGCTGCATTCATGTTCCAAGGGCTTTCAGACCAGCCCTGCTGAGGATAAAATATATCAGCTCTAATCAATAATTTTGTAATAGAAATACTGTGCACTTGATAAATCAACTCTACTGCAATTAGTGACTAGCCTTGAAGCTGAGACCTAAGTATAAGTTAATCCTAAAGTGAATGGAGTGGGGGAATGTTAATAGTCTTTTAAATCAGTGGAATTATTTTCAGTGGGTGACACATCCCTGCCTGCCCCCTGAGCCAGTTGGCCCTCACTCTTGCGCTAGCTCAGGAGCCCAGGCCCAGCTGTCTAGAGGAGGGGTGGGAAGTGTCGTGGTACCCTTGCTGGCCCCATAAAGGCAAGTAGAACACAACTGAGGGGCCGTGGGCTGGGTCAGGGCACCGCAGGGTCCAGGAAGCCACTAAAGCTGGTCATCCCGTACATTGGTGAGAACCATCAAAAGACCACATGCCTGGGCGCATCATGGTTCCTTAATATTTCTTCAGAGCTTTGACATTCAGATATACACCGTCATGTATATTACTGCAACTACCCCATGAGACAGGCGGAAGGCAGAAGTTTTTGGCCTAGTTTTACATGTATGTTTGCTTGTTTTTATGAGAAAGCAGGGCTGCAGAATGGTTACATGACATATCCAAAGTCACATACCTTGATACCTGGGAAGCAAGGCTTCAAGGTTGGTTGCCTTTGGACACACCATCCTGCCTACATTTGGGTGAAGAACCCTGAACTTGAACCCAGGTCTTTGGCCTCCTTAAAGTAGTCCTGTGGAGAAGCCATGTTTTGTTTATGAAGGTCATACCTGCCCCACTGATGCCCGGCACAAGCAGGAATGAAGGATGTGTGGGGAGAACCCTGAGCAGCCTCGGTTCCTAGCTCTGTGCAGGCTGAGAACCCAAGCTCTGGCCTGAGACCCCACAATCTGATCTTTCAGATGTGGATTTCATAACTGGGTCTGGGGCACATCTGCCATGGAGTTTAATTCAGCAGGTTTTTATTAAGTATATAAGAGTAGTAATCATTATTATATATAGCAAGTACATGGGTATACTAGGCCTAATTCAAGGGTGTTTTTGCCTCTATCAGAAAACCCTACTCATCATGGTTAAATTTTATAGGGGGTTTATCAGCTAACATCCTGGAAGCTCCATAGAAGAGTGGGTTTCATGCGTGGATTATTTAGAGCTCCTTTTCTGCAGTTCTCTTAGCTTTGCTTTCCTCATTTCAATATTATCTTTATGTTGGTTTTCCTCATAGTGACAAAGTGGCTGCAATAGTTTCTGACATCTGTCTGACACCATTCTGTCTAGAGGAAGAGAGGAGTTAGATGGTCCAGAATTCTAGCAAAAGTCCTGAGCTTTTTGTTGCTTGGCTAAGGCCTGAGTTATAAGAACCAATCACTGAGGGTGGGATCCGTCCTTCTCTAAATCAAATGGCTCTAACACAGTGGGGGAAGGATGGATTCCCAAAGATAAACCCAGGTGCTAGTAAGAGGGGGAAAGGGAGAATGATGCAGCAGAGACACCAATGGATGCCCATTATAGCCCTGAAAGTTCACGGATGAATACTGAGCAGACTCCATGCCTTTGAGAACCTCCCAGGCTAGTGTGGAGACTAGCAGGTAATTACGGTAGGCTGCCATAAACCCAGTAACAGAAGCTTGTTTGATGGACAGAAGTAGCACAGAGGAGGAAGTGATTAGCTTTGTCCGGAAAGTCAGAGAAGGCTTCAGAGGGGAGTGAATGTTTCTACTTTTAAAGGAAAAATAAGAGCTCCCGGGACAGAGGGAACAGCATGTGCAAAGCCACCAGAGCCCAGAACAGCAGAATGAAATTAAAGCCCAGCGAAGGGTTCATTCTGGCTGGAGAATAAAGTGCAACAGGTGAACAACTGTAGATAAAGCCTCACAGCTGGGGAGAGCCAGAGCAGGGAGCCCTTTGTGCTGTGCTGAGGAGCCTGGATTCACACGAGCACCTGGGAGGCTTGAACCCAGGAACTGACATCAGATTTCTGTGTTAGACAAGCCTTAACCTCATTCTCCAGGATGGATTCTAGAGACAGGACTGGAGGCAGGAGGACAAGTTACAAATAACTCGTGTACATTGTAAACATCCAATAAATGTTAACATATAGCTGCCCAGTAAGCAGTAGGCCTTTCGCTCTTGCTTTTACCTGTAAGATGATTAACTCTGGGCTCAACATTGTGCCCAGGGCTGGGGTAGGATGCAGAATAGTTCCATGGCATGGTCCTTGCCTTCCAGTCTTCTAGGGAGGACAAAAGTACACAAGCGATGTAAGAGCTGGCCTTTAACAAGAATAGATTCCTGTGTGGTTGGAGAGCCCTCAGCAGGCAGGGGAGCTTGGCAGAAGAGACAAAACAGGACACGGGCCTTGAAGGACTTGGAGTGGGAAGCTGTCTGCTAGGCAGTGGGGGCCTGGGCTTGAAGAGGTAGAGACAGGCAAGGTTCAGGGAAACTTTGAAAGCCAGGTCGATATAGTCATATTGGTGGGAGAGGGACGTTCATATTCTTTATGGCAGTGGAGCCTGGTAAGGACAGAACTATCTAAGGAAGATAAACCTGGAAGCAGCCCCACAGAACACAGCCTAACCCCTAATCCTGGAGTGTGGGGCTGGGTTTGTAACCTGGAGCAAGGGGTGAGGACTGAGGCATTAAGGAGGCAGGAGGGCATTCCATGACGGGACTACACCTACTACTTCCCGTAACTCTCCTTCACTTTGGCCAACAGGTTTTTAGTCATTCCCTGCGTGGGGCTATTGATTCCCATTCCTTTGCCTTCAAGGTATCCATTGCCCCCTGTCCTTTTTGCTATTCCATTTCCTTCTGTCCTTGTCTTTGCTCCCTCTGTTAACATCTGGCTCAGACTGCCAGGAAGCCATATCTGATTATCCCTATCTGGGGCACCCCCTCCTTTGCTCCATGTCCTCAGTCCTCTTCCTGATTGGTGAGTTCTGCTGAACAAAAGGTGGGGTTATGAGTCCTTGGAAAATATTTTGCATGTATCTCAGGGTGACACCTGCCTTCCCCAACAATACAAACCATCAGTCCTCCAGGAAGCAAAGTCAGCCTCATCCTCATTCTTTGCATGGATAAGTAATTACTATGCAATTAGAAAACGCAGAAAATAAAGGGACCCTTTGTTCCTGGTTGCTTATTAATATTAATAAAAAGGTTTCCCTTTCCAGCTCGGAATCCTACAGAACAGGAAGCAGGTAAATAGTGCTTTTGAACAGCTGTGATTGGCTGTTGGACTTAGATGTGTCAGAGGATGAGAGTACCATGATAAAATCTGCTCCATAGCATGGGATAAGAAGGTTCCAGGGAAGGATATCTTGCAAGTGGTCGATAGAATGCTAGACAAGATTTGGGCCTTAAAGCCAATTTTTTGTTTTTGTTTTTGTTTTTGTTTTTTTGAGACAGGGTCTCACCCTGTTGTCCAGGCTAGACTGTGAGCATAGCTCACTGCAGCCTCTAACTCCTGGGCTCAAGTGATCCTCCAGCCTCAGCCTCTCAGGTAGCTAGGACTACAGGCCCATGCCACTGTACTCTGCCAGTTTTTTAAATGTTTATTTTTGTGTAGAGACAGGGGTCTCAATAAATTGCCCACGCTGATCTCGAACTCCTGGCCTCAAGCAATCCTCCCACCTCAGCCTCCCAAAGTGCTGGGATTATAGGTGTGAGCACCTGGCCTCCCAGCCAATTTTAATAAAACAATGATAATAGTAAGATGTTAATAATAATAGCTCACATGTATCATGAGTGAGCCAAGTACTGTGCCAAACCCACCTGCCTTATTCCATTTAATTCTCATAATGCTATGGAGTGGGCACTATCACTCTCCATTCCCATTTTAAAGATTTAAAAAACTGTGGCTTGGAGAGGATAATAGTTTTTAACTGAGGTGGCAGAGACAGAATTTGAATCTACGTATGTCTCATCATTCTGTGCCGTCAACCACTATCAGCATATGCTCCAGGATACCAGCCCCACGACGGCTGAGCAAGGCTCTGCAACTTTAAAACACACACGCAACAAAAAACCCACAGCTGCTCTCAACTCAATTCTCCATATCCTTGGGGGAGGAGATAACCCAAAATCATTTGCAAGTGGCCTCAGGAGGCACTATATGTATTTTTTGCACCTGCTTCTGCTGTTGCAGACTTATCCTCGTGGTACTGCCTGGCTTCGGCTGACATTTCTAATCTGGCTTCTGGTCCCTGGATCCATTCGGACCGCTGTCAGACAAAGGAGGCCCAGAGGAGGCGTGGTCGGATAAGAGGGAGCCAGCCTGAAGGGAATTATTGGAAGGAAAACTTTAGCCAATACAAGGCTGAAGAAAGTGAGCCGCTGCGCAAAGAAACTAGGCGATAGAGCAAGGGAGGGCTTCTCTGGGAAGACAGACGTCCTCTGTAGAGATGAGTCAACATTCTTTCCCGTGGGCTGTGTGTGAGGACTGCATCTGGAAGGTCGCTGGGAAGCCCCGCCCAGCCCTAGGGCTGGGAAGGGATTGGCTGTCCAGTTGCTGGGGCTTTGCTTTGGACCAATGGCGGGGGGAGAGGCGGGGCCACGGGCGGGAGCAGCGAGCCCCTCGGCCAATCATCGTGCAGGGAGGCTGGGCTCCTGGTACCATAGCAACCGCGAGCAGAGCCTCATTTGTTTTGTAGATGAGTAATTACTACACAATTAGGGAAAGCTAAAAATAAAGGAGCCCTTTGTTCCTGGTTACTTATTAATATTAATAAAATGGTCTGTCCAGGTCTGTGGTAAACAATTAATGCAAACCTGGGTGCCTCTGATAGAGGCCGGTGTGTTGGGAAAGGCAGCCCAGCCCAGTTCCCCCTCATTCTGCAAGTATTTCTGTGACCTGAAGAGGGTGGGCTTTCCTGGCCTTGGGGAGAAGACGAGAGGCTCAGCATCACAGACGTTCGTGGGAGCCAGGATGATGCCCCGAGGTCAGGGGTCAGCAGTGGCGGTGTCCACCCATCCTCGAGAGGAAAAGACCAGACAGAAGCACAGCAGCAAAACCAGGGAACACCGACCAGTGTCAAGGAAACCCCTAGCCCAGTTTTGCCACGTATGCTTGGCCACTGTTTTCTGACCCTTGATCAGGCAGCTCCAGGTGCTTAGAAGTCTTTAAACCTTCAAAGGAGGTAGCCCCCAAGATTCCCACATCTTCCCTCCTGGCTTAAGGAGTATATTTGGCTTGGCGATGACCTGCCGGAGGTTACTCTGTGTTCAGGGATCACACCCTCCCCATGCCTGGCCTTTGAGGTTAAGACAGCTGAGAAGTTCCCTTCCATCCCTCCCTGCTCCTAGGGGAAGAGGTTGCCTTGTTGACTGATCCAATGTGGATGATTAACAGCTTAAGAAAAAAAAAATAGAGGCAGCATAAGCCAGGATTGCTTCCACCCCTATGAGATGGGGATTTCTGACCAGAGCGTCTCTGGGGGCCATTTCAGCCTTTTGGCTCTGCTTTGCTGCTATTTCCAAAGCTCTCGATCCTTTGTTCTTGGAGGTAGAAGTGGTGACAATGACAGTGCCTTAAGATCTGAGAGGCCAAGTGGGGAGCAAGCCAGGAGGAGCTCCCAAGTGATAGGAAACTTGATGGGGATGCATTTGAAAACAGGCAGCCATGCATTGTTTAATGCATGAAGGCAATGGGAGGGAAATGTTTCCAGAATTATGTATCATTTTACATGTCTGTGGTCAGATTTCCATCCTTGGGCGTGGTTGATTAAACCTGTTAGGGTTTTGCTCTCTGCGTGGATGGTATTCATTAATAACAGTGGACCTGTTAATAGCTGCTGTCCATGAGCAAATCAGCCCTGAGACTGGGGCCAACGCAGCAGCTCTTGAACTTTGCTGCCTGTTAGGATCACCTGGGGAGTTTTTAACCTGTCCAGTGGCCACACCTCACCCACCGCAGACCCATCAAAGCAGAATCTAGCAGGATGGGGGCCCCAGGCAAGTCCAGTGTGTAACCATGGCTCAAGTACTACCAGGTTGTTGCTGGATGTAGAGGGTCACATCAGCTCTGTGGCTGTCCCTGGCACCCCAGCTCCTCTAACAGGGAGGCAGGAGGGCTGGGACTGGGATCTCTAGCCTGCAGCCTTGGATCCCAGGGCTCTCCTGCCTCCACTGGTCATCCCAGCAGGGGCAGGAAGGCCACCTTGCAGGTGGGCCTAGGGGTCTTTGTCCTCATAGAGGGACTCTCCTGCCTCCCTCGAGGACAGTCCTGTTCTGGCTGAGATTAAAAGCATGTACAGATAGAATGAGTAGCCTGGAGCAACTGTAAACAGGGGCCCTCCTTGACCGTCTGAGGAATGGGATCCTTTTGGTAAGGCCAGAGTTTGTTTGTTATTAAAGACCTAATTAGAAACATGAGAGGGAGCTGAATGGCTCCATGCTTGGCTAATTAGTGACATGTATGCGCTTGCTTTGAACTTCAAGGACACACAACCATTAGCGCTTACATCAAAAATGGATTAAACTCCCGTGCCTTTATAATCATTTCAGAGGGGCTGCTCAAGTGGAAAGCCTTTTGTGCAGGCCCTCAAGGGGCTGCCCCTCGGGCACTCTCCCCTCCCCACCCCCTGGCTGCTGGAGCCCCGTGCTGTGAGTTTCTATTAGATATGATTGGGCAATAAATACCGTTCTGTCCTAGGGCATGCCAGCTCCCCACTGGACTTGCCCTCGGCAGAATGGAGTGGTCTTTTGGGACTGAGATCAGCTTTCTGGGTGCCCTGCTGGGTCCAGGCACTTCTTAGGTGGTGGGGTGGGGGAGGAGGAGTCCCAGTGAGGGCCCAGGCTTGGCCAGGGCTCACTTTCTCTCCGGCAGTGCCCTCTCCACTTCCACCCTGACCGCACCGTACTGCATGCCTGCTGTGTGCTGTTCGTCCTTTGGGATGTGGCACAGTGGAGGGTGGCCTAGTCCTTAGGAGAGAGGCAGTCCCCTATCTCATGTGGCATTCAGGGCCCGACCTCAGAGAACCCCCAGCCTGCTGGGGGAGATGTCTCCACTGCCAAGGAGCTCCCAATTTGGAAATGGCAACAGGGTCTAAGTCGTAAGAAGCTTCTACTCCAAGGTTGGAGAATCTATTCCTTATCCTTGAATTTGCAATTTTTCTGGGGCAAAGAAAGATCCAAATAAACAGAAGAAACCTTGTTGAACTATGATTCAGGGCAGGAAAACTGAGCAGGGTAATTTTAAAAGCATGCGCTTTCAAGTTAAAGCCAGATTCGGTCCTGTCTGAGACACTGTGTGACATTAGGCACATTCCCTAGCTGCTCGAACCCTCGGTTTCCTCAGCTGTAACACAGGGGTGATAAAGCTAATTTTACAAATTGTTAGGAGCATGAAGAAAGATGGGTTAAACGCCTACCAGCACACCTGGTGACACTGTAGTTGCTCATGAGAATGAGTTCCGTTTCCAGCCTGACACCCGCAGAAAATACAGCTTCTAGAACTCCGTGCTTCTTGCTTTATTGACTCTCACCTCTAGACCCCGTTTTGCCCCCACTAATATGAGACCTTCCCCTGCCGCACCTTCCATGTCAGGGACAGGGTAACACCTACTTCTTACATAGCTATTTGTCATGTCTGAGGATACCGGGTAGTCTGCAGTCCTGGCCTTGGGTGTTGTAGTACGCTGTCCTGCAGTGAGTGGAATCACAAGATACAAGCAAGGCTCTGACCCTCTGGCCAGGGGCAGGCAGGGATGTGATTTTTGAGGATGGGACTTAGTGAGTGAGCACACAGCAGCACAACAGCACAAGAGGGTGGCTGGGGACACCTGGGGGAAAGCCAGGCCTGTTTCTTTTTTGAAAAAATAGAGAGATGGATGTGTCTCAAGGACAAAGACAGTCACTGGATCCAAGCAAAGGGACATTCTGGGGATTAAACTAGGAGAAACTTGGAGCCACGAAACTGCTCAAGAGAGAGGAGGGAGTCGTTTCCGGGCAACAGCAACATGCTCCCTGCGTATTTCCCTTTGATTCTCAGGCCTGGGGGTGCTGGACGCAGGGGGTCTGCTGTGACCCCACACACACATGGCCTTTCCATAGCTGAGGGGTGACGGAGCCCGCCCGCCTCCGCAGGGCTGCGAGCACAGCTGCGGGGGGCTCAGTGCAGCATTTCCCGAGTGCTGTGGCTTGTGGTGGGCCTCCTCGCACGCTGCTCCTCGCAGGTTCTAACCTGTGCGGGCCTGCAGTCTGCAGCCAATTAATTTAAGGAAGACGCAGCAGGATGTTAGTGTTGAAGCAACGCCTGCTTCTGCCAAACTGTAAACATTTGTCTCCTGGGTTGGTTTTCCCTTCCTCCTCTTTGGTGGAGCGCCTTAGCGGCTCAGGGTGAAGGCGCTGTTGAAACGCCCATGCACATTGGAGAGGGATCAGGAACACCATCTTGCATTTGGGGCTTGAAGTCTGGCCTGGGGCAGCCGGGCAGAGAGTTTGCACAGGCAGGGCGAGCCCCTGTGCCAGCCTAGAGTTCCATGATGCTCTGGAGTCATGGCCTTTCCCTTCCCAGGGCCTGTCTCCCTCTCTCTTAGAAACCTGTAGACAACCTCCCTCCCTCAGAGCCCATGGGAGAAACAGGAACCTGACCTCGACTCCAGAAAGTTCCTTCCTTACTCCCATGACAAAAGCCTGGTTTCTTTGGCCACCAGCCCCAGACTACTCAGGGCCGCTCTGTCTCAGAATTTACCCCATGAGCAGATGGCAGTCATATCGTAGTCCTCATCCTCCCCTCACCCACCTTCCCAACCAGCCAACCCAGAACCCGCCTGGTCCTCTGTGAGCTTGGGACACACTCACAGACCATGTCAGGGGTCTGACAAGAACAGAGCAACCGGATAGAAAGAGAGGAGCTGTTTTCTGTATCTCAACAGAAAATACGTAGTCCTGGCCACGAAGCCCTCCTCAGATGGGTCTGTGCTGGGGGTCTGGGACTTTCTCCTTCCACTAATCTAAGCAGTGGTATGAACCCCCTGCGATGCCACTAACATGCTATGTGAGGGTTTTAGAACCAGCTAATAATATTGTTATCTCTCGAAGGTTTGGGGGAGGGTGACTTGACAGGAAACCAAGATCTTTCTAGGAAATGCTAGTCACAAGTGTTAGGTTCTAACGCCCATCAGTTCCCTGCTTGAGATATGCCAGCATGAACCTGCAGCCTCATCAGCACCGACCTCAGAGATCTGGATCAGGTTGAATCATGAGAGAATAAGCAGGAACTGTAATCTTATCACGAGACTGCCACCCCTGTCACCGACATTTGGACTTTCTGTGTGATGCTGACTGCCCCATCAGCCCAGCAAGCAGGCAGGTGCCCACCACGTGTCCTGTGCAGAGTTCAAGATGAGCCAGGTGTCTCTGGACACATCAAGACTGGCGTGATGAGCTGGGTGCGCTGGTGCACACGCCGGTAGTCTCAGTTGCTCGGGAGGCTTGAGGTGTGAGGATTGCTTAAGCCCAGGAGTTCAAGCAAGACCCCATGTCTCAAAAAAAAAAAGAAGGAAAAAAAAAAAGCCAAGACTGGCATGATGTTGTCATCTGGCTGGGTTTGTACCTCTCATAGTGCATCTGTTTGTACGGAGATGGTGAGAAAGAAATACCATCACCATCAAGTTGCTCTTAATCCTCCCCTAGTTTGGAAAGTATTCTCCCCCCCTTCTCTTCTGAAATAATCTAAATTTCAGCAGAGCTTTAAAAATTGTATGGTAGATAAAATTGATTGTCCCTGCATCTGGATCCCTGAACCGATTTGGTTTTCATTTAGCGTGTCAGACACTTTTCCCACGTTGAGTGTCATTGTTGGCCTTCTCTACTGGTCTCTCCTACCTAGAAGCTCTAGAAGGAAAGCTTGAGCCAAGGATCCCTGGGACATGGTTGGCCAGGCAGGTTTTTGGAGCATAATGCCACTTTTCTCTGCTTGAGACATGCCAATTCATGACCCAGTGTTCTCCTTCCATGATCAGAAATAGGTTTTGTCTTTTCATGCCTTTCCCTATAGACCATCTGTGTTAACTTACAGTGGGCACTACTTTCAGAGGACACATTAAGGAAACTGCAGAGTGGGGTCCCCAACTCTGTTCCCCAGGAAGGCCCTTGGCTGCCCAGCTGCCGAGCTTCAGAGCCCTCAAGCGAGGAGTGGCTGGCTGTTCCGAGGGACTGGGCAGGTCTCCCCTGTTGACAGCCAGCTGGCATTGCGGACCCAGCCTCTGTTGAGCGCCCAGTGCTGCAGGGGAATAGAGGAAGGTCCCTCTTGCTCTGGAGAACATGCCATCTGATTGGGAGCATAGGGTCCCTGAGAACCCTGAGAGCTCCCTACCCATCCACACAGCCCACCTTGAGGAACTCGTGCTAGGAGAGAGCAGTGTCCTGCTACAGTGGAGTTTTTAATCAAGGCAGATAGAAGCATGATATAGACAAGAGGAAGGCAGAGGTGAGTGTTGGAGGGCGTGATGACTTTACATAGTTTCTTTAATTTCTCTGAAACAAACAAAAACTCCTCAAATCCAGCGTGATGGATTAACACAGTCCCTGCCCTCAAAGACTATCACACAGGCTTATGATCACGCCTGCCCTCAGCCCTCCATTCAGTCAGGAGCTGGGGTCGGGAATGAGTCTATGACACTAATCAGCCCAAATCCCTTCTGAACTGGACTTGGGGAGGGTGATCTTTCGTTGCATTCGCGTCTCCCTGAGCAGCACACGCTAGTGGGACAGGAAAGAGAGTCTCTCCCAGAAGGGTGCCGGGGGCTGCTGCAGTCTCCTGCCTGAAATGACACCTGGCAGCAGCAGGTAATTCACAAAGCAGATGATTGACATTGTCTTGAGGGCTGGCCCTGCTCTTTGGGGAAATGTGAGACCCACCAAACCAGGAGCCAGGTCTAGGGCTGGAACTCAGCACGTTCCTGGCTTGTCCCAGATCTGTGGGCTGAGCTCATCTGGAAAGGATTTTGTCGACAGTTTCTTTCTCTGGATCAATAATAATCCAATTTTCAGGCCTAGAGCCAGAGGTGCCCTCCAAAGGGTCCCTCGCCCCCTGGGCTCTAGCTTTTTGCTCTGGGCCCAGTGGCATCACTTAGGGACAATATAGAAATGTCTAGACTTCCACACCTTTCCTAGACCTACAGTGAGGCAGTTCTGACTCTCACCACTTCCCCACCCCCATGCCTAATTCCACTCGCAGCCCATCCCCTTCTGACCACAGCGGGGCAGGGCGACATGAGAGGGTGTGCCAGCCAGACAGCAGGTGTCCCCCCTGGCTGGCTTTGGAGTCCTGAGGTGAAAGGTGCCCACGAGCTTTGGGTCCAGCCCCTGCATGTGAAGGTCTAAGCCTGCAGTACTCATCTTTGTTAAAGTCTCCAGGGTGAGATTCTTGGGCTTTCCTAGGTCAGCCATCAAGGTGTTTTATCGATGGACAGGAAGTTCCTCCTTTTATCCAACGTAAAATGCCTCCAACTTACATTCAAGTGCATTTCCTCTTGCCGTCCTCGCTGAGATTTAATGCCCTTGCTCGCCTGCCCGCTATTCCCAGGAGTCCTTTCTTCAGGTCCAAGATGATTAAATGAACCACGTGGATAAATTGGATCCTTTTGTAAATCACCTCCTGATTTGTATGACGAATGAATTGCATTTCCCTATATCAGATTTTCTAAATCTGCATATGCTACCTGCCTCGTTGAGCTCCGCATACACAGCTATTTCAAAAATAGGTATATTTGTTCTAAACTTGACAAGTTACAGAGCACTTTCTCGTTTTCATTCTCTCAGCAGCCCAGTGAGTCAGATAGAATAAGGAAGGCGTCACTCACATTTTGTAGATGAGGACTTGGGCTTGTGTGATGCTTTAGGCCAAGGCACACAAATATAAGGGCTGGGCTGGGGGTCACACTCAGGTCTTCTGACTCCAAGTCCAGTGCTCCTTTCTCTACATCATAGCTGCCTCTCTGAGGGTACCGCCTGGACTGAGAGAGCCCAGAGGATGCCAGGGGGTGGGGGTGGGGTGAGGGGTAAAGAGGAACCTACCCAGGATTGAACCGCTGCTGTGGACACTGCCCAGAGCTGCTGCTGAAGAGGTGAGCCTGTTCACACAGCAAGCCCCAAACTGCCAGCCTGGAGCAGGGCTTGTCCCAAGCCACCGAACGCTCATAGCTCCTCCTGCAAAAACGGCAAGGTGGTTGCAAGACATTGTCCTCTTCTGGGACAGGAGTCATAATATCCAATTTATAAATCTCAGCTCTGTTTATTTATTCAACAATATTTACTCCTTCCCACCACACACACCCCTTGCTGAGCAGCAGACAAGGTGCCCTTGCCTGTCAAGAGCAAAGTCCCCTCTCCTCTTCCTGAGCCGATCCTGGTTATGTGGGACCATTTCTGGCCCCTCAAAATGAGTCCCAGTGCCTGGGGAAAGGCACCCTCCATTTGAGACAGACAATCGAGAATTGGCTAGAGAGTGACTTCTACAGAAAACACCCTCGGGTCGGGGACTTGGCTTCACGCTCTCCCCGAGACAACCACCCCCACCCCGCCTCTGCTCTCGTGGTCACAGCTCAGAGGGAGAGAGAGCTCTCAAATGACCCCCCTTCACTGCGTATGTGTAGCCAGCCAGCTCTCAGTATGTGGAGTTACGCTGACTTTGCAAAAGAAGAAAATTACTTTGTCCCTAATGCCTTCCCACTGTCAGACAGCAGGAACAACTTCTGACAAGTTTATGTCCCAAGTGGCAGTTCCTGTTCCTTCCTAAGCAGCCAAAGCATTGCTGTTATGAGTGTCCCCACAGATGTGTGGGTTTCCAGATGGCTTGTTCAGGGACTTTAACTTGCTTTCTGGAGCCTGGGTCTTCTGCCCATGGAGAGAGACAGGAGAAGTGTTTGCTGTGGAGCATAGAGGCACCTCTCTTCTGTGCCCCCAGCCCTGGAGGGTGCAGGTCCCACTGCCCAGAAGCCTAGAGAATGGGGATGGGCCCAGAACTGGGTGCTTACTGCCTGCCAGCTTCGCCCTCTAGTGGGACTCAGCAGCCCGGTCTTTTGCCCCTGGCTGGGGGATATTTGCAAGGTGACTTTGAGCTGGGGCTCAAGCGTTGTGACGAGCAAGTGCATAATAAAATGGGACATGGGGTTTTAAAGCTGCATTCTAATACAGTGTCTTCTCCACGGTGATTTTAGTGGCATTTGATGGAAGATGACTGAGCAGGGAGGGGTGATACAGGCCTCACATGAGCCGCTTATCGTGAAATTCCCTTCAGGCCAACTCCTGAGCTACAGGCCTCCCTGCACACAGGAGTGGGAGAGGTTGCCAGGGATGGGTGTAATACCAACAGCCCTCTTGTCTTCTAAGCCTGCGGAGGGGAGCATTCCTGGACAGCATCTTTCCACGGACGTGCTACATCCTGTCCCCAAGGCTGCTTCTGCGGGCTAAATTAGCCTCTAGGTGGCTCTCCCTGCTAGAAAGAGCCAAGACCTAAACCTGCCTTCTCCCCAACCCCTAGACAGGGGCGCCTGCCCAACATCTTCCTGGGTCCACATCCAGCCAGACGAGAAATCTCTCTCTCTCCAAAAATCTCTCTCTCCAAAAATCTCTCTCTCCATCTTCCACTGTGCCTCCTGATCCCCACCCCACCCTGTTACCCTAAAACAGAACCCGCTACTTAGTGCATTTGTATAGAGAGGGGTGTCAGCTACCTGGGAAAACCAGAAGTCCACTATCTGAGCTCCTTCCATTTTCTTGAGCCCAGAAGGAAAAAGTGTGTTAGACCAAGATAATACCACCCTTGGAATATCTCAGCTTGATATTTGCCTCCATGAGTGAGGGGGGCCAAATGTTATCGGCCAGTTTAATCTTCTATATTCAAAAACTCCCATCCCCTTTGTCTGCCAGAGCATTCCCAAATAAACCATTCACTCGCTCTAAACCTCTGTAATTTTTATTTTCTTGTTCTCTTTAACCTGCTCTTTCCATCCTCGACCAGTTTATTCGTTTCTCAGCTGCATCTCCAAAGGGGCTCAGCTTCCAGCTTCCTGCCCCAAGGGTATCCAGGGGCAGTGGTGGTTCCCTTTTCTCTGCTGAGTCAGGAGCCAGGCCCCGCTTGGTTTGGTCTCCTTTGTATCTTGGTGTCCCCGTCTCAGTCTCCTACCAGCCTGGCCTGAGTGTGTCATCAATCTCTTCCCATCCCTGTGACAAGTGGGCAAAAATCCATCCGCTTGTGGCTCTTCTAGCCCCACCAGGAGTGAGGGCCTCAAACCACAGGACCCCAGGCAAGGCCAAGGCCAAGGCCAAGGCCAAGAGTGACTGTACGCTCTGCATGGATGTTCTTTCCCTCTGCGGTTGAAGGCGGCTGGTCCCAGGGCAGCGGGGGATGCCAGGCGGGCAGGAGGGAGCAGTGACTGCTGCGCAGAGCAGCCCCGCAGAGCTGAAGATGTGCAAGTGTGTGGTGCTCAGCCTGTCTGTAGCCCCAAAGTGGCCGGCCCTAGACTCACCTCGATGTTTAAAAATCAATGAGAACTTTTACAATTAAAAAAAAATTTTTTTTTTCCATTTTGGAAAAGCAACTACAGTTTAAGCTACTAAGGAGAAATAAAGGTGAGAAAAAATTAACCTGGTTGACAGGCCGTGGCCCTCATTAGGGTGGGAACGGTGGGATGTGGGGGAGGGAGGGGAGAGACCTTTGGCTGCCCCCACCCCCGTCTGCAGCCCCGCCGCTGTCTGGATTCGTGGGCATGAGGTCCCCTCTCTCTGTAGCACAAGTGCATTCGAGCTCTCTTCTCCCAGTCTGGAGTTTATACCTGCGGGTGACAACGTAAAGCAGGCATTTCGGTCAGATGTGTGATTTAGCTATAAATTGGTTCATTCGGTGTGCTCTGCATTCATACTTCTTTGTCTTTTTTTTTTTTAAACAAAAGGAAAAAATTTTAAATCCCCCCTTTCCTTCTCCTGCAGGAGGTGAGTGTGTGGGTGTCCTGTAGAACCATTGGCTTCCACCCCAGCTTTGGCCCCAGCCTCCAGGTTTACCATCGCCACCCATCCCCTCCGTCCATCCCCTGCTCTCCACCCCAAAAGGGAACCCTCTGCCGCCATCATTACTGTTACGTTAAGATGCCCAAACTTTCCATGACATATCCCATCCTCTGACCACGACCACGTTCAGTATTGACGACTTTCATGCAGGGATCTAAAGGGGAAGGGAGGGGAGGGAGGGACTAGCCAGTGGGGAGGGGGGAGTGATTTTGGGGGGAGGGGATGGAGAATGGAGATCTTTTTTGTCTTTTTCAAAAAACAAAAACCAAAAACCAAATTTGTCATTGAATGGATCCAAAAAGAAAAAGTGAAGCACACACACACACACACACAACAAAAAGTCAAAAATCCCCTCCGCAAAGATTTTTTTTTCCTGGACACAAATTGCTTTGTTTCCTGTCACGTTTTAATATCAATATTAACACAATGTGTAGTCTAAAACTAGTTCCTTTGTAGTTTGCATGGGATGTGAATGCTGTCTCAACGTGCCCAGACCTAGAAGACTGCATGAGCATCAGTTCAGATGTGAAAAAAAATCTCTCTCTTTCTCTCTCTCTCTTCCATATATATCTCTATTTCTATTGTGATAATTTGGTGGGCAGTGAAGCACCTCCGGTTGGTTGCCGTAGTGTGTTGAATGATTGTTTTTTTATTCTCTATATTTTTGGAGCTCCAAGCTTCTTAGTAGTAGCCTGGGCTGAGTATTCTTGAGTCCCTGCTGATGTTTTCGCATGGCCTTGGTTGAGTGTTAGAAGTTGGGCCTAAGCTGTTTTTCTCGAGTGTTTGGCTTGTAATGACCGGTGCATGCCTGGCTTCTGGCCTCATACCCAGCTCTATTCTCTGCACACCAGTCCTGAATAGCTACAGTGCTCAACCGAATTTTGGCGCGCCCGCTTCCCCGGCAGGCTCCAACCCGGCGCGGCCCGGAGGCTTCCCGGGGGCCAACAGCCCAGGACCTGTCGCCGATCTCTATGGCCCTGCCAGCCAGGACTCCGGAGTGGGGAATTACATAAGTGCGGCCAGCCCACAGCCGGGCTCGGGCTTCGGCCATGGCATAGCTGTAAGTACCTGCCTTCCCCTGCCCTCCTACCTCCTCGTTCCTGACCAACTCCTTGTGGCCCGCGGGCATGTCGGGAGAGCCCAGAGTTGGGGGCAGAGGAGAGGACAGTGGGTCCCCATCAGCAACATCACACCAGCCACCAAGGGCTGAAGCCCGTCCGTCTAGATGTGTCCCGAGTGCCTCCCACGTGAGCAGGTCAGCTTCAAATCACCGCTCTGTTACCTTCGGCCCATGCAGCCTTGAGCCACTTGCATAACCCATCCGAACCTCATTCCCTGGCTGCAAAACAGAATAAGTATGTCTTCCTCAAAAGACCGCGGGAGAATTAATGGAAATAGTAGATGCCACATGCCGGCACATAGCGGGTCCTCGGTAGCAGCCTCCTTCCTTGATCCCTGGAGACTGGAGACTGTCGTATGGGCTGGGACCTTGAAGCTGGGAAACGCTCCCCTCTAGATCCCCCACAGAGCCCCGGCCTAAGGTCCAGCGGCAGCGCTGGTGCCTGGGAGGTGGTGTGGGTGCAAGCCCCCTCCCGGGCGGTTTCCTTTGCTAACGTGTCTTCCAGTTTCCAGGTTCCAAGTAAGTCCCCATTTGCGTCCTTTAGCTGCAGCCCCCTGAAGGCCAGATGCATTTGATATTTGTAATGCTCTGTGGTTCTATAATCTGACTAATCCAGGCAATGGAAATTTGCTTAACAGATTTGCATGCTGTTTTCAGATTGTATTGTTCTTCTCCCTCCCGGTGTGTGTGAGCATGAATGTGCCTGAGCCCACTCGCTCGCTGTCCCTTCCATTTTGGAAAAAGAAAATCGCCCAACCTCTGCCCTAGCCCACCTCAGCATTTTGGAGGCAGGCTGGTTTTGAGCAAAGATGAGAGTGTCTGCTGTCCCAGGTCACATTCCTGTCATGCCCTGCTTCTGGGAGAGAGCGGGGAAGCCCTGCCTTGAGGGCCAGGCTGCGGAGAACAAAGTAAGTGCAGACAGTCCAGGGTCCCAGGGTGGCCTCGCTTGTGCCCTCTGGCGTTGAGAGCCTGTCCACACAGCGTCTCACGCACACTCTCACACACACAAACACACACGTCTGACAGCTCTGGCCTGTGCAATCCGGGTCCTTGTTCAATTCCACTCCCAAGCCAGTATCACTTAAGTCAGTCGTTTGATGAGTCTAATCCCCTTGGACCAACTGTAGCACCAAATCTAGAATATTATTATTCACCTGAGAGCTGCATCAATTTGGGGGACCGTCTATCACCACTTGGAACACAACTCATTTCCATTTTCAGCGTCTAGAAACACAGACCTTATTTGTTCTTGAAAACCTGGGTCTTTTGACCTGTGTGCTGTGATGTTTTTCTGCAATCATTGCAGAGTGTCACACCGGACTGTCTGTACCGGGGTTTCTTCTCCCCAGCCGGGGCTGTTGAGACTGTGGACAGAAACTCTTATCTTTGCCCTCTGGGGTTCAGGACCACCATGCCCATCATTTGGGACATGAGTCCCCCCTTGCCCACCACCCAGCCACCCCTCTGAATCTGGCTCTTGGTTTCGCCTGGGTAAACAGACAGGCTTGGGCGGGGGCGAGGGCAGTGGGGGCGGGGGTTTCGGAGCTGGGGAGGGTGCCATCCTGGCCCCTCATGGCACGGTGTCTCAGAATTACATATTCATGCTGGCAACCACAGACTAGTCCTAGAGATAATTTCCTTTCCCAGAAAATGACAATCTGTTCCCATGTATAGCGCACTGATAACCTTAACAATTGTGCAATTTTAGGGACCTTTGATTGCAACGGCCTTTACAAATGGATACCATTGAGCAGGTGCTTTCGTTGCCATCTCACTCTGAGGTATTACCGTCTCTGCCATGTGTCTCCGCCCTGCCGGCGCGTCCGTACGTGTATGTGCACTGGGTCATACATGTACGCACACGTCCATTTCTCATCACATCAACATCTCTCTCTCCTCTTTCTGGACCCCTTTTCAGGGGGGTGGGGGCAAAAACAAATCCAGTCTTTTAATCTCTCATCCCTTCCTCCAGCTTTTAATTATGACCCCTACCTTTTTGACTGTTTCTCTGTCTCTCTCTCTCTTTTTTTTTTCCTTGATTTGGTTCTTTTGACCCCTTTTCTATATCTTCCCCACGACTCATCTTTCTCTGTCTTGACATACAATCAAGAGTGTGGGAAACTGGAAGGCGATCTGGTGCTGTGCCTGTCCCAGGGGGATGGAGACAGGGAAGCTCTGGGGCCAGGCCTGGGGCAAGGGGGTGGGGGCCAGGCCACTGGTCTTGCAATGTGACCGTGTGGGTTGCTGGGCCTCTTCAGCTCCCCGGGGCTCGCTGGGGCTCAGCCAATGGGGTTTGTGCAGTCAAACAGCCAGACTCCATCTTTTAGTGAAAAGAAAACATTTTTTTGCCAGTAACTACTGAGTAATTATCCAGATTACCGCATGAAAAGCAAATTAAATTAACGACATCACCTGAGTAACGTGGATTTGGATCCCTGCCAGTTTCCTAACCTTTTAAACTGAGCTCAAGTTAATTAAACATTTTTTAAATCACTTTGATGGGGATATGGAAGGGGTGAAACAGAAGAGAGGGGAGGTTGGGGCAGTGAGGAAGCCTCTTGCCACATTCTCCTTTGCAAATGAGCATCCATCATTCTTGGGAAGGACACCGAGAAGGGAGGAGGATTGTCCTCATGCAAGCGCTAACTGTGTCCCGTGGTAGCACGTTAGTTTGCAGGGTTGGAACATGGGTCTCTGTCTTTGGAAAAGGGAGGGTGACAACTGAGGCCAGGGAATGGGTCCCACTCAGAAAATCCCACTGGGGCACAAAAGCCTTTCTCTTTTGGAGTTGGGTCATAGGAGAAGCAAGGCTAGAGGTGAACTGGCCACTTAGGGTTTGCAGTTGGTAGGATGCCTCTCCTGTAGAGGGGGATTGCTCCTGGCCCCTGAGTCATCAGTCAGGACTCTGCAGGTTGAGACCAGTGGGGGAACCAGGCTGAGTTGAGCTCCCTAAATCTCTTGGATTTCTCTAATGTTGCTGCTAAGGAATCACCTCAACTAACGCAACTGCCTCTCTTAACCAAATAAACCCCTGTGTGTGAATTCTCCCACCCCTCGCCTCCACTTCCCCTTGAGCACTGACCCAGCCATTGCTGGCCAGAGCCAGAGGCCACTAACAGTGTGAAGGACAGCTACTCGCTACTAATTGAGCTGGGTTCGGGGGCCCAGGGGAAGTAGGGTTTCTCTAAGAGCAAGGGGGACCGATTTATCCAAGGACTTTGAGGGTTGAAGGTGGCTCCAGCCCTTTGTGGAGTCAGATGAAGAAGGGATTAAACAGCTACCAGGCACAGCAGATCCTTGGAAGGCCAGACACTGGGGCCACCAGTGTCCCTAGAGAAAGAGAAGTGGCATAGGGCTTCCTGGCCGCAGCTCTGGGCCCTCCGAGGCTGCTGCAGCCTCCCTTAGGGGTCGGGGGAGGAGGCTGCTCCAGCCCATCCTCCCTCCTCCAACCTTAGGACTCAATTTCCAGAGAAGGATGAAGTAGCCAAGAGAGTGGAGGTAGCAACCCATCCCCTTCCAAAATGGATTGAGTTAATAGAGTCACGTGGCTGCACTGCAGCAGTTTGGAAGCACTGATCAAACACGCACGTTGTCCCCAACAGAGGTGACCCTCTGACATTTGGTGTCATCCCCAAAAGAGGAGCCCGGGCCCCTGGTCAATTCAGGGAGACTCAGTCAGCAAGTCTGTGAATCCCGGGCTTGTTTTTGTTTCCTATAACCAAAGCTGGTTATTTGTTGCATAGTTTGTTAAGTATTCTGACCTTCAGTTTTTAAGTATATAATATAATTTTTCATTACAGATTTGCATTTTCAGCTATTAACAATCATGGACAGGTATCTAATAAAGGCCAAAGCTCTTTAAAAAACATTTAGCTTTGAGAACAGAAGTTCAGACAGAAAAAAGTCTCTCTGGTCATGGTGCAATTTGCCAGTCAAGCCAAAAACACAGCATGACCACGTTTCCTACCATTACCTCAAGAATTCCACAGTGTTGTATCAAATTAGCAAAGTGAGTGACAGAGCTCTCCTCTTCCCAGCGTCAGGTGTGGCTTAGACGTCAGGTTTCACTAGCTGCAGTCTCAGCAAGCTGTGAGCCAGGCCATTTTCACACGTGTGCATAGCCCGATGAAGTCCTTCTTTGAAAGCTCTAGTTAAAACATTGGACTAGATCGTATACTTGCCTGACACTTCTTCTTTCTCCTCTCACCCCCACTTTATGTTTTCTTCTGGGCATACCTGACCCTGCCTGCCCTGCAGAGCATACCTGGATGTCCAGGCAAGACTGGGCGAAGTTTCTGAGTGGCCCTTTGTTTAGGTGATGTCCTCAGACCTGGACCCCCACCAGCCTCACTCCCCATCCCAACCAGAGATGGCTCACTTCGGATCGAGGGTTGACTACATCTCATCATCTCACGAATCTGCTGTAATATAAGACAACAGCTTTTAAATGTGTATATAACCCATGATTTTGGTTTGGTTTTGTTTTGTTTTTCTTGATGGTTTCCCATCCCCTCCTCTCTTCCCTTTCTCCTTTGAAATCTCTGAATCACATTTAGTAGTGATTTTGACTTAGTCCAGTAGTCACATAGCTTTAATATCTAGTTCAAAGCTAACCATAGTATAATTGTTATATTAAGGAGTTATTTTTTTCTTAAAAAAATTTTTTTTTGCTTGTTTTGATTCTGTTCTTACTTTTAAAGGATGCTGAGATGGTAATATTACTCTCAATATTTTGGTACCAATTCTGAGACTGTATGAATTTTCAGGTGGAACTTTAGCACACACTGAAGCGACGTTGTGAAGTGGGGCGGGAGGCGGGCATACACTTTCTATTTTGCGTTGTAGAAGAAGTGAGATGTAGTAGGCTAATTAACAGACTCTCTAGCTGTTCTTTTTTGTGACGTCTCTTTGTTAACCTGAGTATATCTATTTTCGGCAATAAGGTAAGGACGACAGTGTTTTGAGTGTCCTCCTTTTCTATAAGTGCTTTTTTTCTGTTGAAAGAGGTGATATTATAAGGTTTTTTGAAATTGTGAATTCTAAAAAAGAAATGTTGTAAATACAATTCCATTAACTACATAGAAAACTATTAAGAAAGAGAGAATCAAAAATATTTTTGTGAGGGAGTCGGTCCCAGGCAGTTTGATGCTCTGCGGAAGGAGGAGGGAAGGGAATACGTTGGCAAAGTCAGTGACTGAGAGGAAGAACACCCAGCTGCCGGGACGACCCCAGGACAAGCTAGAGCACTGTTTAGCTCCTTTGTCTGTGTGATAGACCTAAGAACTGTATTAGTGTCGTACTAGCCTATTAACCTCTCGTCTGTGCACAGCTTCAAATGTTACCGTCTAGTTAGATTTTTATTTAAAATATGAAAAACTGCTTTTCCCAAGACTTTTTTTAAAAAAAAAAAACAAAGCTACAGTTTTAATATTTAACATATTTAAAGTTTCAAAGCACACCTGTTTGGCTTGGGTGGGGGGGGGACATTCTTTTTCAGTCTTAATTTTTAAATATTTGATCATTTTCTATTGTCCGATCATTTCAGCACCTCCAAAGGTCCCT